>LYUA01001117.1:446695-478836 GCA_002093875.1 Calopteryx splendens | reverse complement strand
TATTGGATGCTACGAAAATAAGTGTATTTCGGTCATAAACAAATTATAAATGCAGGCCACAAATAATCATTCCAAACATACCCAACATTCGACACAATGTTGATGATTACGTTTGAAGTTTCTCTCACTCTTTCAGCTCAAATGACTTCAACTTTCCAAATCAATATTATCATAGTAGTACTATACTACATTAAGGTGCTGATAAAAATGTTTACTTCTTCTCTCATATTAATAAGAGGAGTAGTTTTTTTAAATAAAACTTTTTCACGTCAACCATTCGACAGTTATCTTTGCATCCAACATAAACATTAACATAAAATATGTGAGACCTGGTAATGTAGAACAAAGAATACACAAATTCCGAGACACAGAATATAGTTGAACGTAGGTTAATAAAATATTAAATAATAATATTCCCATTTGAATGCAACCTTGTTATAAATTATCTGTACACTAATGATAGTACTTACACAGCACAAACTTTTTACCTATTTGTTATGTCAACTCACACCAATGAGTAGCACCTCACGCTCATCATTTTTCCCTACCGCGGCATAGTTCAAATAAATAGGAAATACATAACACACAATATAATGCCATATTATATAGTTATGGAACTCAAAAGTATTTAACCCCACCAATGAGGTCCAATAAGTTATGAGACTAATTATGGAGCCCATAAGTTTATTGAACGTTTCTGCAATGCTTATCAAATGGTTGCCATGACTTATGGTTCTCATAAAGCTATTGGATTCATATCTATTGTTTCTGCAACCGGCCATAAGTCAGTCTTAGGGAACAGAAACGTTAGACATTTTCTGAACCATTGATCATTTAGGTATTCATAAAAAAATTGAATCTTTCATATCAAACTTCCCAGCTTCTAAAAGACAAAACAGAACCCTTGTGGGGAGAATTAATCCCTTAAACCCCCTTTACCACTTTCATTATCTTTAGGGAATTAGTTTCTGTATTCCTGAAAGCAAGTGGGTCTCTAGTGGGCAATCATTTTTGGGAAAATAGGGAATCATGAATGCATAGTATCTGCCAAGAATGTTTTCCTTGTGAGACAGACTAATTCCCAGAAGTATGTAAATACTCATAACTCATATAGTGGTGATGGAATTGGGGGAAATTTCCACTGAGAAGTGGTTTGGGCATGGGGTGTTCTTGAAATAGTATTTAGATATTGACATTACTATTGGTTCTATAAAAAAACTGGTCTTTAAGTTGGGTTGTTGCTTATTAGGAATATTCTTATTCAAGACGCTCTTAAATGTGTACAGTGTGAAATTAAATGTTTTTAAGTGATCTAAAACTAAATACAGCCTTAAGTGCTGTAAGCAGCAAGATAAATTATTTAAATTGTTGAACAGTTTAAATTGTTATTTATTTTTAAATACAAACAACTGCTGATAATTATGCCTTTTGTCTACATTGCATGATATGTTTAGTAGTGAGAAATGTCGTCAATTATTTCTAAAATACTACTCTCATATCTTCAAATGCAATAGAAATGTAGGAGTGAAACCTTCAAATCAATCAAATGTTCCAAATGCATGTATAGTATGTTTCATTTGGTGCAATGTTTTCCTGGCGCTAATTGGAAGCCTTATTCTGGGATTTTTTTCTGAAATATTTTCTGTGACAATAATTGTTAATTCAAATGTAAGGCAATGTTTATAGCTGTATGCTGAGTTTTAGATAAAAATTATGAAGAGACAACATTTCCTCTATATCGTAATTGTCCCAGAAGAGTAATTAATAATTCAGTTTAGCTATCGTTCTGACCGTTATGTTCACAATAGACTTTCATTATCCAAGATGAGCTATAATTGTCTTGTCTTTCCCTCAAGTTTATATGGTGGATGAAAAATGTTATTGTAACATGTAATAGTTATTGCCTTCCTCAACAATGTTTGTAATGTTAAACTTTAATTTCAGTTTGTTCCCCAAGACACTTGGTTCTATGATGAGTTAGACATTCAAGATGTGGAGGGATTTGATGATCCAGACCCTGACTCAGATTATGACTATGAGGAGACCTACAGCAAGCGGAAAAAGAAGAGGGGAGGGAAAGTCTCGAGGGTTGGTACTTACTACTAAAGACATTCTCATACCAACAGTCTTTATGTACCTTGCGCTAAAGTTTATTGTGTATAAAGTAATTAATTCAAGTACTTAATTCTTCTGACATCTATAACTGTTTTCATTTAAATGATACAGTATTGAAGTAGGTTAAATTTAAAATGGGACTAACAATTATAGACGTTTAATTCACGTTACACGTTGGTAGTTTTTATTCATGGTATATTATTACTTGCGCTTAGTGAATTATAACTAGGGGTGTGCAAAGAAGTGTTTTGTTCAATGAATAAAGTCACAAATTGAATACTAAATGATTCCCGATTGATGAATAATTAAGGAATCACTTTTTTTCAATAAGGCACATTCTTAATTAGCTGTTAACTGGCCAAATATACTATTGGGACAAAGAATTATGACTTTTCTTAAAAGTTTCTATTATTTCCACAGTCTTATTAGAATTTATTGCAGTGCATGATTTGGGCTCTTTATGTATAAATGTTACTTTGAACTTGAGAATTTAAACTAAGTATTTTGTAGTTGGAAGAGGCCATCCTATCCGATTCCCCTATTATAAGTACACAAGTAAATATTGCACATGTAAAACAATATCTTCATTTTGAACCTATAGTAATATATATTAAAATTTATTTCATTGCTACTTAATAAATATATACCTTAACCTCCATGAAGCATAGTGAAAGCCTCACAGTGACAATGATAGAAAAAACTAATTGGCATGATAAAACTTCTATACTCAATTGTAAATTTAAATAATCTGAGTGGTTCTCACCTGGTCTACTTGCCAGGAGAGTCAGCAAGTGAATATTTTATTAATTTAAATCTCTCATAAGTTTGGCCAGCATTCTTCCTAAAAGTTGTAAATGGGATTATTAGCTTTCATAATTTGTTGATGCATTGATGCATAATTGTTTTATCAATCCTTACAGCCTGGTTGTTATAACATTGAAAGGTTGTTGTAATGTTGCACCATTGGAGATATATTTTCTTTAATTCAAATAAAATGTTCAACCCCGTATACAATAATATAATCACAGTATTAAATTATATCCCTTACACTTTTCATGCCATATTAAGCCAATAAGTTTTTAATTAAGTCTGTTAATGTGTTGGCATTTCATACCTTGTATGGAATATAGGACAGCATGGCCTGTGTCTATTTCATTATACTTTATAAATAATAATAGTTTTAGTTCCAAAAAATATGAATGGCATAATCATCTAACTAGCTGTAAAATCATCTACAGCCTTTTGTGCAATCAGTATAAATAAACGTGAATGCTGTGTGATCATTTCGCCTGTGCATCTCCTAAATTATGAAAAAATCCTTGCTTTGGTCCCATCCTTGCTTGCTTCAGTTTTCCCAGTTACAAGCAACATAACAAATAGGCCTTCTTTAAGTATGAAATATAATTCAGTGACTTTATTCCTTCCTAATATAATTACAATAATACTATGTGTGTCTAAGCATGTGCTAAACTCTTCCAAATTTGATATTATACACAATCTGTGTAATTTCCTGGTGTTGGTACTCAGTATATAAGAAATTTGGTGTCTACATAACACTTAAGTTCAGTGAAGAAATCTTTTAAAGCGAATCAGTTTACCAGAATTTTGATTGCTCCAAATCAATAATGACAAAGTTTTGCACATCCTTAATTATAACACATGCACATCATATTAAGTCATAAGTACTCCTTAGTCAGTTTTTATGTTTTCTTGTTGCAGGGTGGAGGGCGAGGACGAAAGAAAGCTAACTATGATGCATCAACTGATGCTGAGAAACCCTTTTCCTGTGAACGTAAGTAGATGACAGACTTATTGAATGAATGATAGATTCAGTTCCCTTTGTCTGATGGACCTTAGTTAAAAGTTATGAGCAGTCTAATAACATGAACTATGCTTCTACTAACTTTGGATGCCTTGGATATGTTCTTCCCCATTGCTCTTCTTTCCCTATACAAACTTTATAACTTTTCCTTTGCACATCAAGCTGATATTGCTTAAGTCTTGTTGGCATACATACTATGAATGTTGCCAATGGTAGTGATGGATATTATTAATGCATATTTCAGTGGTGATGGTTCTTTATCTTTCGTAGAGTATTATTATATAACCCCATGCATCTAAATGTATCTTATTCCCTGTAGACTGTTTAATATATTTTAAATGCCCCTATTGTGCTTCCTATTTTAGATTATCTTACCAACAGAGCATAATGTATTTATGCCATTAGTACAGTCACCCTTTTATTTTCCATGTTTATTTAATGTAGGTTGTCTTAACCACAAAATATTTGTTATACTTGTGTTGCTGTATATGTTTGCTTCTTTGAAGTGCTGAAGCAGAAAGTGTGTTTAAAATGATTTTATGAATACACAGCTTTGGTTTTCAGTTGTCATTATCCAAGGGTTTATCATATAATGCTTTTAAGTCTCTTTAATTAGTCATTGGTTAAGGGACACTCACCAATTATATTTTAGTTATGGTTAAGCTGATGTCTATTTACATAAATAGTGTAATAATTCAGCAACCTTAATTGCTTATCTGGCTAAGTTAACAGTAAAGATTTTGATAGTTTTTAGTGATAAAATTTTCTTCGTTATATTTTTAAGGCACTCAATTTTAATTTTACAGGTGGGTGCTGGATTCTTTATATTTTTGCGTCTGAAATTTCACTAATTTTATTGCTCATTGTGTATTTTTATACCCAAGGAATTTGAATAGCTAGTGTTGTACAGCTGCTGATTTTTTTTTCTATTGTGTGAAGATTGTTCCACACGGCTTTCTTATAAACCACCTAGCGTCTTTGGGCCTTGTCCACGTGCACGATAGTTACGCCTCTGCCGCAGCCGCATTATCACTGAGTCGTGACTAACATCTCCATCCCTGCATAAAGAGAGTCATTTTTCACAGTTGACTAACATCGTCTTGGCTTTGATCATGCCCCCTCCCACTCATTTCCAAGATCCTCTCCACTCTTACAGTTCCTTTCTCCCACAATTCCTCTCCACCATCGAACCCAACTTGGGCTCCTCCCGCAAGGCCACCCTCTCTTCTCCTCATCCGAGTGTACTGTTTCAGTGTGCGGCGCAAGGTACAAGACAAGGCCTGGCCTGACTTACCACTACACCCACTCGCACAAGGATCGAGATGACGAGGAGGAGAGCAGTGTCATGGCGACTGGGGGTGTCAGTGGTGGAAACACCAGCACCGGTGGCTCCCCCGGTGCTTCGATGAGCAGTGTGGAAGGTTCAGCAGGAGGTGGGGGCTCCGGAGGGAGTGCAGTAGGTGGTTCCGGGGCTCCAGTTACTTCAACAACCCCGTCGACACCAAAATCATCTCGGGGTGGAGGGGATATGGCTGGGAGCAGTGGTGCTGACCACACACCAACCAGCACCAGCTCTAGTGGAGCAGCAGGTTCGAAGAAATTCTGGGACAGTTTCCTCACCTCCCTAAAGAGCCCTGGTACATGCTGTGCTCTCCTTCCAAAGTGGAGTACTGGCTCCATTGCCCCTTGAAATATAAAGAAAATAATTAAAGAATACAGGAAATAAATAAGTGAGAGAGAGGAATAAGAAACTAATACCAGTTTCAAGTAAAAATAAAACCCCTTATTTCGGTCTCCCATACATACAATACATATATATATATGCAAAGAGGGCATTTTGTGTTGTTTTCTGCAGTGGCGTATCTTGATTATGTTGTGAGTAAAATTAACTGCTTTTAAAGATGCTTGTGTTGCTTGTCATTGTGGTCATGTCTCTTATGTGCTGTATGTTTTTTTTGTTCCTACTTATTAATTTTTTTTAAATTTGTTTTGTTAGTTGTTTGGTATTTATATATTGTTATTTTTTGCATACACAATAGCATAAATGTGTTTAGAGTTCTGATTGTTGCATTAATTATATATTTCTGTATTAGTGGATAATTTCTCTAATGTGGATGAAGACTTACTACTTACTTCAACAGTTCAAGATGAGCTTTTTGCCCTTGTTTATATTAACAATTTACCAAAATATTTTATTTATTAGGTTTCATGAGGATAATCCACCATTAAGGAATAATGCTGACCTGTCATTTTGGGATATTTAATTGTCTTTTACTATGCAAATGAGGTAAAAAGGTCTTGGGCTGAAATATATATATATATATATATATATCATTAAGCCCATTGAATATGAATTTTTATAAGCTTGTACGTGAATATGACCAATGATATATATTTTATATGATAATATAAATTTCTAGTTAATAATGCAATAACCTTCTCATTAATGTGTGTGCTTCTTTAATGCATTTCATAGTCGTTCAGTTTTGGGTATTCATTTTGCTATTAGTTATTCTCCAGAATGAGCTAAATTCCTTAGATGAGCAAAAAATTTACCTGCCCTGTGAACAGAGTTCAAATTTTATAAATAAAGTTTAGCCATAGTGAGTATTTCAGAATGAATTTTAAAATAGTCCTTGCTCTCTAGGTGACGATTTATAAAGTTAACATTTATTTTTTTCTTCTACAGCTGGTATTGTTTTGTTGGAACCCCATTTTCCTATCTTAGAATTAGTTCATATGAGAGTTTGTATCTAATATAGCATTAATAGGGATCAACATATTTATTTTGTTTAAATAATTGTGTTCCAAAGCTGTTAAATTTCACAATAGCTATTAAGGTCTTTTTATTGAAATAATTATTATAAGTAAAGTTAGCCACGTAGGCATGTCCAACTAGACTGTCTTAAAATTTACAAAGAAAATATAAGGTGAAATACCTCACAAAATTTCATAGCGTTTCCTGTGTCCTCTCAAATACTTATGCATATCATAATATTAGAATTAATTGGCATAGTGCATACAGTCATCTTTTCATCAAATTTCTTGAAGTCTGGACATGAAGTATTCCACTTGGGTGGCAGTATTGAACGAGGAGAATTGATTGCTGGGTAGGCAGTCTTATGTTTAATGCCCTGAAAATTAATTATGTGGTTGTTTAATGTATGGCCTCCTCCTGGTTAAAAATGACATTTGTGCTCTTTTAACTAGATTTGACTATCTTTGATTGGTGTTTTTTTTATTTTTTCTATTATTGGCTAATTGTACACTATGTCAACTAGTATCCATGAGTACGTAGATCATGCACAAAACTTGCTATGTCATCATGACCACTGTTCACAGCTACTATTGTTTTTCATTGGACTCATCAGAAACATCACTTTTCACTAGTGTATGTTTACTCCATGATAGTATATGAAATGAGATGAGATGCTCTTGCTGCTATTTGGCATCATACTTTTAGCACAAATACATAATAATGCTCATCTGAATCACATAATGAAATACTGACTTATTCAAATAGGAGATATTTGCATCATCTTCAGTTCTCTAGTGCCTCTGTAATTTGAAGTAAGACATTAACACTGGTTTTTATCATAGGATTCCATCAGTTGAGGGAATAAAGAATAATGCAATTGACACCAAATTGAAGTGCAAGTAATATGCATCAAGGAAAATTAATTCAATTTTTATATTAACATTTGCAAAATGACTAAAAGTTTGTATTCAGTCTGAAATCTCATTTAAGACTTAGATGCAATTATTTATAAGGTCAAGGGAAATATATCATTCAGTGAGTTTCCATTACTTGATAAGGCTATATACCAATAATTGATAATATAAATAAGCTGAGTGGGGAGAGAGTGAGTAATAACATTCTTTTTTAGTGTTTATTGTATTGTTAGTTTTGTTTATGTATAACAGAGTACTTTAAGTACCTATAATAGCACTCATCTTAAATTCAAGGATAACCTTCTTATGGGTTATTATGATAAGTTACTAATTTGTAATTTTATAGAGGAACACCTTCATGTTGATTACTGTGGTGGCTCAAAACCATTGTGCTCTGATTTCAGTCATGACGGAACATCAGAAAGTAGAAAAATGTTGTGCTCAACATAATGGTGGACCTGAAACTTTCATGAATAAATGTGTAAATGATTTTAAATTCATTAAACTCCGAGATAAGGGGCACGGTAGTCTAGTGGGTAGAGGGCTAAGCTACAAACCAGAGGGCCCAGGTTCGAATCCCGGTGACAACCGATTATGGGCACCTTTAGCTTCACCCGAGCTGAGTACCATTTTTCGGGTGCCAGGTCATCCTAGGAAATCCAAGGCAATCCAAGGAAAGGAACTGGCCACCCTACCCTGATGAGTGAATTTCACACTTCATTGGGCATAGTATTGTGTGAGCTCTACCCTCACCTGCCTAATCGACCTTTGGTTTGATTACTTTGATTTAAACTTTGAGATATAAATGAAGACTTTTCTTCATTTATATCTCAAAGTTCAAATCTCTTCAATTAGGTTATTCAGGAGAACTATTGAATGTAAAATAGCAGTGTAAGCTTGGCCTTCAGTTTCTGTTCACCGTTTGTCGATACATTTCATTTTTTTTAATCAAGATTTTGTTCTTAGATTTAGAAAAAACAACTATAGGTATTTCATTGTTTATAGTTTTGATGCTCTGCTTGAAAGTAAATTTATAATTCTGCTGCAAATGTTGTGGATACAAATCTAAAGTTTGAATTTCTACATCATATATAGAGATTGAAGTTTTTAGTTGTCATTAGTACAATCATATAGTGGAAAGTTTTATCATTAATGGTGTAGTGAGCAATTATCTCATTGCAGTAGTTGAATTACTTAGAATTTTAGATAAATGGTAAATAATCTACGTTTGCCCTGAGTGTGATCCTCAAGTTCTTATTTTAATTTGGTTTTATATGAATCGATGGTAAAATCATGTTAAATTTCTTCTAATATGTTGAAAAAAAATTAAAAGCCGTGTTATTTTTTTTGCCATGCCATGTAAAACCACCTAAATAATATAACAGTGCAGCACAGGTCAAGGATGATTAACTCATTTGGCCTCACATTCCTAATATTTTGAACTTCGACTGTATCCTTGGATCGTGAGGGAAAATAGGGTTAAATTTGATGCATAATAATGATTTGCAAGTAGATAATAAAAGCCCTTAGTAAGCATCCTCTTGTTATTTAGGTAGCTTACAAATTTGACTCCGTATGGAGTAAATTTGATTGTTTCAGGCTCAACTATGTGGAAGTTCATATTCATGAAATGCCTTTGTACATGAAGGTGGTGCCTATGAATCGAAACTAGTCGTACATCAATAAAATTTCAGTGGATGAATACATAAGTGTTCCTCATTTCATGGAGTGTTTGGTGAACATTTATTTCAAGTTCAGCTAGTATCTTCAGGAGCAAAGTGTTCCATATGCGACTGAACTCAAAAGCCATCTATCACTATCAATCAGCCACACACAATCAATAATGACATCCTCTTTTGTTTTAATATTGTTTGTCTGTGAGTGCTCCATCTTGTGAGTAGAATGGTGAGAACAGCACTTGTGAGTCAATTCATGGAGTTACATGGATCAAAGTAGTCCCTTCAACCACTACTTTTGCCTAAAAATGCTTTCTGAAACAGATGCTGAACTTGTCTTCACTTGACAGCTCAAATGCACTGAAAGCCATGCAGTGTCAATCCATCTATAAAACTCCACAGAATCCATCTCCACATTTTCTTGAACTGACCTTTTTGTAAATGCCCCTATTTAGTGTGGAAGGCAATTATATTGTTAAGTGATTGTTCATTAATGTTGCTGTTGTAATTGTATAATTTATGAATTTGGGTCAAATTTGGAAAATTCTTGTTATAAACAATGATTTTGATTTGATTGATATTTTCAAGTTTTATTTTGTTCTAAAGCCTGTAAGTAATGGCCTTTGGCCGTACTTTTGTTGGGCCAGTTGTTTTTCAAGTAATGTATATTGAGGTAACATGATGTTTTCTCTTTCATTTATTTGTGATTCATGACTTCTATTATGATGCTCGCCATTATTAGTGATAAATTACAGCCTGATTACCCTTTTGTGCAATTTGTGAATTTTGTTAAGTGTATGCCCATTTATTTCCTTGTTTGTTTTAGGTATTTAATATATTCAGCAATGAAGCAGCCTTTATCTCAGTAGTGCATATTCACTGAAGCCTTTTGCATTATACCCAAAAGTTATCAGAATTTGAAATTTTCCTTTTAGCACTGCAATGTTCTGAAAAGGATGAAACGAGTGTACCAAAGCCTCATAATTTCTTAAATAGCTTTGATTATACAGTTATGGTACCTTAGCCTTTGTGAAGTTTTTATGTGGAGAATGCCTCTTTTGATTTCCACTGCTTTTCTTTTGTTATCAGTGTGACTATAGTTGCATGACGTTATCCACAGAAACTCATTCTTTGCATCTATACGTATTATTGTATCCTTATTAAAATGCATGCGACATAGGATGCTTAGATTGTATTTAATTAGTGTCTTGCCTATTTAGTTAATAAATTATTAGTAGTGTTAATGTATCATTACTATTAACATTGCCAGTTACAATGTATGTGCTGTAATAAATGTACGTTGTGATGCATATGCCACCACTGGAAAAGTTGGATAAATAATGGTGAGTCGTTTAGTAATTGTTGTTTTGTTCATCCCGTAGGTTCCACACGCCGCGGCCGCCATGGTTCGCAAGCCTCTCAGCAGCAAATTCAGAACTCAGTGTCATCTGGCAGTTCAGCGGGGCAGGCCTCGAACAGCTCGGCATCGGGCTCAGAGGAGGCTCCGCCGACGGAAAAGAAACGGCGGAAAGGAGGAGCAGATGGGGGTTCAGCTGTGTCGTCAAATCCCGTTGGTTCCGGTGCATCAGGCACCAATATGAGTCTCTCAGAAGAGAAGGAACGAGCCCAACCGTCCCCGTACTGTGACTTCTGCCTAGGAGATGCAACTGAGAATAAGAAGACGGGACATCCAGAGGAGCTGGTTTCATGCTCAGACTGTGGTCGTTCAGGTAAGAGGAAGTACCGCAGGCGGAAAAGGGGTGGATGCACAGCAGGGAGGAGAGAGGGTGCTTCTATCACAAGGTTACAGGGATCGGTGGTGACTCCGTCGACGAGGGGACGAAAGGCAAAAGGACACTGATAGCAGAGTGAATGAATGAGCAGCTCAAGTTGCTGCCATCAACAAGTGTTATCGTTATTGTCATCCTAGGGTGGTTTGATTCCTCTCAAACCACTCTGCGGAATGTTCATCTCCACATCTCTCATACAGATGGTGTAGCATTTCTATGCATTTTGGTGACACCTCTGTCATTGTTTACATTTTCATGCACAACGTTTGCAAAGTTGGTAAATTGTTCCCCTCTTAACTCTTAGAGTACCAAGAAGGTGGGTAAAAATTAAAAGGCAAGCCCTCAGGCTGTATTCCAATAGAATTTGTGATTATAAGATTCACTAGAGGGATGAGATAAAAATTTTCTAAGTGAAGTTTAATTTTTTTCTGATTATGTTCCCGTGATTACTGCTGACAATGTCTCAAGCTACATAAATGTGATATTATGGCGATATCAAGAGACCTGCCAATGTAACATTTCTTTTAAATACTACCAATTCCATTTATTTTATAATTTGTGTGCCTTGTTCATTGTAGCATGCTGTTTTGATTGTTGTTAATTGCCAGTGTCAAGGAATAGTTAGGGAACAGCTTTTTGTTTATGTTAATTGTTTTAGCCCACCCTTATAAAATATAATGTTCTCTTTTGTGTGAGTATATTAGTTTTCAGCGAAGGCCTTAAACTGTCCCAAAAAATTTTTCTAACTATTGTGAATTTTGGTTTGTCTGTTGGATACTTGTTCTTTAAATGTGTATCCTAATATTCTTTGAGAAACAGAACTTTTTCACCAACTACATTCAATCTAGGGACCAAAAACGTCAAGTATTTACAGGAAATTGGAAATTCCTGGATTTCTAACGAGTCATCTCTTTTTTCCAGCAAGTGTTCAGATAATATAATAACAGCTGGAAAGAACTAACGTGGCATCAGGCAGGTTTATTCTTTTAATTTAGTGCAGTTTATTCATTTGAGAGCTAAATGCACAATTTCATTGGATATTTGAAAGAAATGTCTAATCTGACTGTAGTGTCATATCTCACTTGTATCAGTGGCTATTTTGTTCATTTGTTTAAAAATAATCATGATCTATCTATAATGGAGGAGAATTACTTCATTGAATTGTTGTAATGTCCATGCTTCCTATTTCAAGTCACTGAGTTTAAGCCCACTATTCTCAGAAGTATTGAATGTTCTTATATGTTTCAGCTGTCTATTGTGCAGGCTTGTAAGAGACAGGTAAATTTGAGGAATCCAGTTTTACTGTGTGAAATCACCTTGGGAGTTTTCTAGTTAGGGATCTAACCCAAAACATTAATAAGGTACAAAATATTTAGGGTCTTGAATTTGGAGATGTAATTAAATTAATTTGAAAATTTTTAATCATGAGACTGAAGTTAATGGCATAAATATGAGGTTTTTTATTGACCTTGCAGTACAATGTGTACTTTTATTGTGTGATTTACAATAGAAGAGGGCCTGGCTTTTGTTGTGAACTTTCTCTGCTGGTTGGCGAACAGAGTTTTGAAGTTAAAACTTCTTGTCTCATTATCCCTGCCAGTATAATTCCCGAATAGTTGTTCCAATAATTAATGTCTTGATTAAAAACTATATTCTTTAGTATGTCCATTAGAGCACTTGAGTTTGATGATGTTATTTGTTAACATTCAAAACCTAATTTTAGCTATCAATACTTTTCAAGTACCAAATAGAATGTGCTTGAAAAGGAATTGCTTCCTCTATACTTTGTTAACCTTGGTATTCTAAGTGTTAAGAAATCAGTTACATATTAATCTTGAAAAAAAGGGAGAAAAACTCAATTTAAACTTTAAAATTATATGTTCAAGGTATTTTTTTTATTTTGTCAAGTTGTGAAAGTTGGATATTTTGCGACTTGTGTTAATGGCAATTTTTAAGATAAGTGAAATGCCTCTTTAAACATTTGATTTACTATTTATTCTTCTGATTTAGTATCAAAATTATGTTGAAATTGTGATGATCAATACTGGCTGTCATGTTAACTCATTTTAACATTTATTCTAGTCTGTTGTTTCTGTTTCTTCCTTGTCCAGAATAAATTTTATTGTAGTTTTGGCATAGTTAAAGTTCCTAGAGAAAAGCATTTTTCCATTTAGAATTGCTCTGGGTGCTATCTAGGCATTGTGCGCATTACTGCAGGAGTCATTGGTAGAACATGGCTTGAAGCACTTCAACCTATTATCAATGAAATCCTTATTTATCACTCGTAATATCAGCATGCAATCTATTTATAGCATTATGAAAGGGCAGTCGTGAACTGCAATGTTTGTTTTATGTGCACTTATTGTACTCGGCATTAAAAATGATCGAGTGATTTTCAGTTAATTTTTTTAGTTCACATCCCACCTCTGTCAGTTTATACAACTTTAAACAACCAGTAAAACTTATTTCAGAGCTCTGGGTAAGTCCATATATCATTTGACATGTGGAGATATTTCCTATCCTAGTAATTTGTTGATTTCTTGATTGACGGAAAATTCAGATGAGTTTACTGAATTTTTTTTTGAGTAAAAATTGTAGACTTTCCTGAAGTTAACAAATCTTTTAATGTGCACCTATTAAATACGTTTTTAGAGATACAGTTTAGTAATAAATATTAAAATATATATATCTATATATACATATATATTAAAATGGCAACGTTGGAATATTGAATATAAAAATGATGAAAAGTATATTAATATTTAACTTTTGTGTTTAAGTTGTTCAAATTTCCATTTGAAACAAGACTGCCTTGGCTGTTTTTGAAAAATTTTGTGACTTTTTTCTAGTCTTTCCTTATAGAGTTAAAAATTATATCTTTGGGTTTTAAGTGAAAATACTACATGTTGACTTTTATGGGCTACTATGTATAAATCATTGAAAGGTGATATCTGTTTTCTGATTGAAAATGGATTTAATGACTGCCTTTTCTCTGGGAGAAACTGATGATGCATCCAATATTTGGATAACTAATCGATAGCCCTCGAATGACTGCCTGTAATATAGAATCTTATCTAATGGTTCCTTGTCATTCATAAAGTCATTTTATAAGAAATCATGAAATCCTTCAAAGGCTTCATCTACCATGCAAGAATTTGTGAAATTTGTCGAAAAAGTTAACAAGCCTTTAATTCCATAAATAAGTGTGCTGTGATCATTTGCTAGAGAGTGATATCAACTCATTTTGTCACATTACGAAGGAGTTCCCAAATATTATGGAGTTATAAAAAGAAAGGATGGTGTTCAACTGGTAGGGGAAACCAGCAACTGTATTGTGAAAACAATGATTTTTTATTCTACGCATTCAGATCAGTGGTCTTTTATTGATTGTGGTTTTTCTGGTGGCCACAATAGATCAGTGTCATTCGTTAATTTTATTGTTAAAGTAAACATAGAAGATGTTAGTAGTCATATGCTATTGTTATGATTGGTTATTTGGGGAACAGTGTGCACTTATTTTTACTACACAAAATGATGGGTGCTGATATTAATCATTGTGCTATTTTGTAGTTCCTGCCAATGTAATTTTGGCATGAAAGGTTTTTTGACTGCTTCTTCTCCAGTCTTCCATCATAATGTTTGTATTTCAAACAAATCAAAATTTTGCCTCCCATTCTTTATGCAAATTCTTTCCATCTCGTAAATTAGGAATGGGTTTTTTAAGTATATAGCTCAATTTTCAAATAACCAGTTCATTCTTCTTGTCTGAAATTAAGTATTTTCTTTAAAAGACCAGTTCTTAATCAAAGAATTGATTATGTGATACACTGCACATAATGAGTTTTTTTTCTTTTGAGCATGATTTTTGAATAGATTTCTTTTTAGAAGGTTTTGACCTTATCTTTGAGTCAAGTTTGTTATAAATTTTTTTTGTGCGAGTTTAGGGATTTAATAAGTTGGCATCCTCGGCATCTACAAAAGTTTCAATTTCTGTTTGCTTGGAGAAATAGCTCATTTTTAAGTTTTGCGAGTGTCCTAAGCACTAATAATGATATGATATTGATAATGTGCTACATATTCCACCTGTCAATTGAGGAGATTCCCTGATTCGAAAGGTCAAATTCAAAATCTTTTTTTAAGTGATTCAAATTCAGTCTGTTACGTAATGCCATATGAAGATACTGTTATTATTTAAGTAGCTTTTGTTCATCAGTGAAATTATCTTCATATTCTGTATTTCACATGCATAATTTTCCTATATTTTGCTTTTTTCATGTTTCTTATCATTTATATAGTTCATATCTACTAAAACTCATATCCGTATAAGTGCCGGTATCATGTGCATGTGTTTTTTGAATGGTTGTATAAATCTGCTTCAGCCTCATGCTTTAATTTCATGATTTGGTTTGGATGTCTGAGAAGTGGATTTGTTTTCACTATTGATCTTGAAAATCGTCTTATTAGAAATTCTAGATGAAATAACTCAAACAAAAGGCAACCCTTTTGGATAATGAGAATCTAAAAGTGTTAGTTGGTGAGATCAACCACTGAAACCGTGTAACATTGGCATAATTTTGCAAACATTGTATATACACATCTTTCTCTTTGTATGGGACCTGTTAGCACTTAAGAATGTTTGTCTCTGTTAAAAGAAGTGGAGTGAGTGGTTGTACTTTTGAGTAGTCTTGTGGTGCCTCCAGTTGTAAAAGTGAATAACTTGAATGTTTAGAAAATCACATTCTTGAATGAGTGATGTGGTTGGCTTGTTATCATAAAAGTAATCATGGCCTTAATTTTCTTTTTTATAATGACTTTGCAGCATGTTGTAGGTGTGATTTTCTAATTAAATGATGAAAAGATGAGAGTTATCTGTATGATGAGGAACCTGATGAAGTTAATTATATGTATATATTTCCAGTGTGAAACTAATTTGTATGTGACTTGGCTTTGAGAAAGAATGTCATACCGAAATGATGGTAGTGAATAAGAATCATCCTAAATTATATACTTGTTTTGGTATTTTAAATACTGTGAATGCTTAATGAAATGATTTTTTTCTGAAAGTGAAGGAAATGTTGTATGAGTGTAAATGTGAATGCTGGGAAGAAAGTGATTTTTTCAAGGAATGATTGTTCTTGGAAAATCCAAGCGTCTACTCTGACTTAGGGACATTAGTGTGTTCAACTCATTTTGTTATGTGGCTAGACTTCCTAAATAAGTACAAGAGCCAACAATCTGGCAATTAACTGCAAGCAGTAATCATGCTTGCCTGATGAAAAATCCTCTCCAGGGTATAGATGCAATCATTAAAATTATTTTCATAATTTTTCTCTCTTCCCAGCATAAAAAGTTTTTGTTTTAATTTACAATTGCTATGTGAATTGTAGCCTATTTGTGTCAAAATATTGTTTTTAATATCATTTACTCATGCCACACTAAATTTTGCCCTATACAAACTTACTGCATCCATTAACATTATTTATCGATGATGAAGTGAAATTTTTGTTTCCTGTGAATTTCATACTAGTCCAAGTCCATAAGTTAAATCTAACAATTGCTCATTTTCTGAGCTTTCGATTTTTAATAGTTGCACACATTGCTTCTTGTTCTGATTCGAACATTTTGCTGGGTGTACTGGGTTACTTTATCTTTTACTAACTAATGAAGCCGGTGTAACAGTACATGCCTTTGTGAAGAGGCAATTTGTTTGCATGTTTTCCTTATCCACAGTTGTTTTATTTGATTTCCTCATTGATTTTATTTCCATTAAGGTAATTTCCCACATGATACCTACCCCACTGTGAACCAAGTAAACTCCTGTTGGTTCACCTTCAGTATTTAAAGTCGGATGTCTTACTTGGTCATCCCACAGTCAATTAATTATGTTTGCACAATTAAATTTAGTTGTACACATGAGCCAGCAATTAATTTTTTTGTGGTCATAATTATATTTTGGTTCTTTTTAATGGATGTGTTGTGTCAGGACCACCAAAGGATAGTCAGTGCCACAAATGTGTTGGTGAAAACAAAAAGTTCTAACTTTTGTGTTTTTTAACGCATTGTTTTTGTGATCTGTTTGATGTGATTTTTTTGAGGGGATTGCATCCTCGCTCAGATTGTCCCATATCCACACCATGGTGCCAAAAGTGAAAGTGGCAGAGTTCTACAAAATGCCGCTGTGATGCTAATGTGTGAGGCAGTATGAGCAAATGCATTCATTGTTATATGTATGTATGTATGCGGAGCAGTTGCTCTGTATGTAAAGCATGTTGTCATTCCAAGAGTAGGCTTTTAAACCATTGCCACATACAGTTGACTAAACAACCGACATCCATGTGAAAACAGTCTCTGTGGAAACATTTTGGTGGTGCACGCATACTTTGCCGCTCATTGCGTTGCGTGCTGAAGAACAGTGTTTCCTTTCCAAGTAATCCTGTTAAGTAAAGTTAGCAGGATGGTGTTCCCTGCCCTATCACTAATTATATATAATGCATACATATAAATATATATAAGCGTACACATAGTTTACCCACCCTACTCACTGGTTTTCAAAATGGGCTGTATTTTGTATAATCAAAGAAATAGTTGTGTGTATCCTTTATATGTTGCACAAAAATAACATTTTTTCAGAGCTGTAGAGAGAGAGCATTTAGTATGTTGTAATATTTTTAAAAAATCTGGAAGGAAACATTTGTTGCTTTTATAAGTTCTCCTTTCATTCCAATCATAAAAGTTTTATGAGATAATCCTTGTAATAAAAAACATTCATTCACTCCAACCCTTGGAATGTCTCATTTATAATGGTTAATTAATCATTTAATGTGCCGAGGACCAGTGAAAGAGAGACAGGTTGGAGTTTGAGCTAAATGACCAGAGAGCTGTTCTTCACATGGAAGTCCAAGTGGCAACTGTTGTGAGCAATTTTTCCAACACTTAAAAAAACTCATCATCATTTCTAAAGTAATCATGGCCGTTGTTGGTTAGATTTTCAATGGCTTAGTTATGTTGTTGTTTTTGTTATCAAGGACAAAAGTAATTCACTTGAAACAACTTGGAAAAGTCACTGTTCTTCGGCACAACCCCACTTTGACCAATCCTATTCAGGTGGCTCATATCAAACACCTTTAAAGAAAATGAAAAAAAGGTGGGTTTGCACCGGCAAAATCTACTGATGGCATATGCTAAACTCCTGAGAAAGATTGATGCATTTTATTTCGGCCTGCTTGGCTTTTTGCAGGGTGACTTTAACCTAACCTACTGGATGACTTGTAGGAGAACATTATGCACAGTATTTGATCTTTTAGAAATAAGGATTTGGACTAACTGTTGATATTATTGATCAAGTGATATTTCTGACTCACAGTTACTGGCACCTGGATGAGCACATGGCTTGCAAGGGAGTGTGAATTTATTTTCTGTTTCTCAGCTTACATCACTTTCAGGGTTGTTTATAATAATGTTCATTGTATCAGGACTTTTAAAACTGCTTTTTAGGGCATATTCATGCTAGTTTTATAATACTCTGTGTAAGAAATATTGTTGCTTTCCACAAGCATTTCATCAGTCAATTTTATATGTCTTCGTCACTCATGAAAAAGAAAATATGGTTTGCATTCATTTAATTAATGTGGAGTATAAATTGGAAATATTTGGGAAATTTTGCACTTTCTATTCTTTGATCACTCACTACAGAAAACTTGTTTTATGTATATCAAAAAGCCTCAAATTTATTTTTAAATTATGTGCTCAAGAGAAGAATTATGTTATATACGCAATTACAAATATACTTTCATATCAGAATGCACTGTAATTGATGCAGTTTTTAACCATTGCTCAATTGAGAATGGTCCATCTCCATCCATGATCCAAAAAAATTAAATCTCCCCAGGCCTTGCTAATATTGAGAAGGTAATTGTGATACTGAAGGTCAGTGGCAAAATGAAGTACCATTTCCTATGGCATTTTATTTTATGAGATATTTGTTATACCGCTTCAGGAATCATTGGTCTTAGTCATTAAAATAAATGTGTGTATTTATTTTCAACTTTATTCCTAAACTTCTCTACTTTGCTCTTAAATACTACCACTGAAAGGTATTACCCCAACTGTGGAAGGAAAATTATACTTACTACAAAATTTGCATGTTTACTTAAAGTTTTATCTTAATAAGGTTTTTCCAAAAACATGTTTGGTTTTAACCATTGTTTTTTTTCAATTTAACACATTTGGCACTAATGAAATAACATTGCATTATTGTAACCCCTGCCAAGTGTTCAATGATATGAGTAATTACTGCATCATGCCTTTTTGAGATGGTTAAAGATCCTATGGCTATGGGAACAAAGTTTCCACTAAAATTCATCTGAGTTGAATGTGTTAACGTGGTTAGAAGCTGCTCATTAGGAAAACAGTAGTCCAAATCCAAATAAATGATATAACCCTCCAAGAGTTTCAAGTTCATGGAGCACCAAAGTCATGTAATGGTGCATGTTGATCTTTAAGATTAAGGTTTGCTGCTGGTCTGGTTCACTGAAGAGATAAGAATGGGTAATGGTTTCAGTCACATGATATATCTGTTTATGTCTAACCCTGCTGATTGAAAATATTTTTGCATGGATTCCAATGCATTACTTGTCGACTGCGAAGTGTACTTTTTTGCCATTATCAATGTTTTTTTCTGTGCCATTTGCATAACTTAATCCAGTTTTATCACAACCAAAAATAATAATGTTTCCCTGGTTAAACACGTGAGTGTATTTTTATCATGGGCATTATTCTGTGGTCTATCATGTCATATGATACATTCAGCATCTCATCCTGAGAGTGAAGGGTATATAAAATTTGAGTGATTCCTGGAACAGTGAAAGGTGGGCAACTTGAGAATATACACCTTTTTCATTTGCATTTGGAGAAACAAATTTAATAGTCTATATATTTATAAAAAATAATTGTGATTTCCCAAATAACTTCTTCCGTAATAATCAATCTCATTTTATATCTAAGGTCTAAAACCTTACAATACAGGGTTTTTTAAATCAATGAATTCAACTTCCCTAATACTTGTGGGGATTAAAAATTTTTCTAGACATCTCTGGTGGTCCTTGTGCACCTGAAATCTTAATGATCCACTCTTGGCTTGCATAAAATTCCCCAGGGGCTGGATCACAATGTTAACATAACATTTATACAGTAGGCAAGACTCAAACCTTTTGTCTTAGTCCTGACATTTAATTTGATGTGCTAGTAGGAAAAAAATCATATTTCAATGTTCAAAGCTTATTTTAGAAATTTTAATTTAGGATCTAACCCTTGCATCAAGAGACAAAGAGTGCTCCTGGCACATTTGAAAGTGAATGTTTCCAATGCCAGGTATGATCCCCCAATGTGTTAAGGCGGTGAATATTTTATTTTATGGTACAGTGATAAAACTCCAAATTTCTATTTGAAAGCTAATATTTAGGAAACAATAATCTATCAAATGGCCATCCTTGAGGAATACGTTTACTAATGCAAATAAGCCATGCATGATTGTTTAATGAGAAAAGCCACATTTAAATGGCCTCATGGTAAGGCACAATCCCGAATAGCAGAATTCATCAACTATGAACAGTGAAAGGAGTCACAATTTCATTACTAGAGTATGAATTTGTAAATAGCCATTATTATTTTTTTTATGCAATGAAATATATATCTTGCATTAAGAAAACTCCCAAGCTTAAACTTTTAATCCCAGTCTATGAGCTGTTGTCAAACGAAAGGTGGATTCATAGAGATCAAAAGTCTAAAATTAGTGTTCACAAGTTCATATTTTATAAATACTCTTGAATATTCAGTCCGGTGTTCCAGTATTTCAGGGAAGCACAAGCCCCTTAAATTTTATCATCTTTCAAAGTCATGTTACATCAGTCTATAAATGATTTCTTTTTTTACTTATAAGGGCTTTACCTTCTTCAGCAGTTGCCCTTTTTAAAATTATCTCATTCATTTATTTTGACGAGTACCTCCTTCCAAGTTGGTTTGACTGGTTCAAATGTTTATGGCAGCCATTTTTCTTTATGATACCAAAGCATGGCAATTCGGAAATCATGGATTCATACATATTATTAGAAATCTCTACCAATGTTTTTTTGGCATAGATATATAACACACGAGTTAAATTTTTTGAGCCAAATATTTCCCTGAATGGGTGTCATGTCAGGATCTTTTTGTGATCTTGCACATGCAATACAGGGACCTTGAATGTACATGGAGGAATGTAATTGATGTGAGGAGTTGACTCAACAACCATGGTTTCACTCATTTTTGGTGATAGGATTGACGACTTTCCTGTCTGAAGAATGTAATTTACAATTGGACCCTTAATGCTGTTCTTCAGGTTGTAAATTTAGTCCGTGAACATCAATCTCTCTCAAAGTCTATGGGTATAGCAAGCTTGTAAGCTAATCTGGATGTAGTGGGGTCATGGGTGTAAGTCCTAAATTTGGATGTTGCAAAGTAAGTCTGTTGAATTGGATAAATGCATGACAATGTGAGCTATCAGGGTGCTTTAAATCCAGTCACTAGGATTTGAGCAAATTATTATTCAGATGGTTTTGAAATACTTTTTTTAATGAAGCATTAATTGTTAATTTTACTATTTGGTATAAATTTATATCATTTTAAGAAGGCATCTACCTGTTTTCTTTTACGGTGTATACCAAAATATTTTTCACCTATCAAACATGTACAGTCATGTTTTTGAGGTTTCAGTTTCAAGTAATGTAGGTTAATGTTGCCAGTCATGAAGTTCCATAAGTACAATGTTTCAGTTAATGCAGAAACAATTGGGGAATAAATAAATCACCATGGTAAGCGATTGCTCAGTTGTAATCAAAAGTTTCTCCATGTACAGGCTAATTTCTGTTTGGCCTTTACCAAGCTTGGGATTTTTTTTTCCACATTTTTAAAGTCTGCCATTTCTAATTTTTCAAAATTAATGAAAATATGTCAAAACACTTGCTGCATTGCAGCATCGATTCCATTCATGTGGTATGTTTGTGTGAATTTATTTTGTAGTTATGTTTGCTTTTTGTAAACCGAAAAATGATGTTAAATGTTGAAATGAGTATATATGATGGCCAACATTAACCACTCTTCTTCAAAAGTGCAATTTTTATACTTACTGTAGGTATTAATACCAATACAATTCATGTTTGATTTTCAACAAATAACTGAGCTATGCCAAGTAAAATCATTAGATTCTTCACAAATAGACATCACCACATACTAAATGATTTCAAGTACAGAATGTTTCAAAGAATCATAAGTGACACTAGCCACTTTTTTAAATTCATATTTCACAGTATTCTTATTTTTTTCACTCAAACCTTTAATCTAATTAGATAAAAATCAAAATGTTGTCATTCAATTTGGAAGATTATAACCTCTAATGGAGTATTTTTCGGACTTGTGTAATGGCATACTGAAGTGATTGTTACAGCTTATGTTTGGATCATTCTCACCTACATACACAGAGGTGCTGGTAAATTTGGAGATACCTAACCAACATAACTCAAAGTTACAGTGAATACCGTTGCCTGTTCTTCCTACTGTTATAGGTCACCCGTCTTGTCTTCAGTTTACAACCAACATGATCATCTCCGTGAGAAAGTATCGCTGGCAATGTATTGAGTGCAAGTGCTGCTCCATCTGTGGCATGTCTGACAATGATGTAAGTCTGTCTGTCCTTCTGTCTCAACCTATTAATTGTGATTCTCACAAGGAGCATTTCATGAAGTGACCCCCACTGAAAGTTTTCAAAGGTGGTGTGCTATAAAGCAGTCCACACAGTTACACTTTGAGGTATTGTATGTCATGGCTGGAGACCCATGAAATACTTAAGTGTTAGAACCAGAATTCTTGGATTGGATATAATATGCATCGTACACTTAAAAATTCACACAAATGTGTTGTTTATGCCTTGTCCTTGTAATGGTGCTATGTCATGTTTCGGTGATATCCCCTCTTCCACTGTCAATTCCATAGTGATGAGAGAAGTTGAAAAAGAAGGGAAATGAAAGTCTGATATCTCCTAGATATGGAATATGAGAAAATTAGTGCAGCTTCTCAGCATCCTTAAAAACTTTATTAAATGAAGGAAATCATATTATTTCAATAGTTGAGAGCAAAATTGAAAAATTATCTTGTATCAGCCAACAAAATTGTTAATGAGTGCAAATTTTTTGATGATTAGTGATGAATGCACCTGAAAACGACATGATTACCTAAAGATGAATTTCCAACTTTGTCATGCATTTAAATTTTTTGTGAAATTTCACTCATCTCCGTCTGTGTTTCATGCAATATTAAGTTTTAAGTATTTCGGGTTTAGAGTTGGAGAGCCTTCAAACTAGAAGAGTAACTTGCAGTAGGGTCAGCAGCTTATGGTGTAGGTGTATCACCTGTACTGTCCTCAAGCTTTTCTGCTGGTGGATTTTATTGGCTGACAATTTATGAAGGGTAGACTCAGAATGCCTAAATGAACAGAATGAGCAATTCAAGCCTTGAAGATTAAAAAAAAATCATCCAGTTTCTTCATTAAATTCTGAAAACAAAAACCTGACTTTCATGACTTAGCAACTAATTTTGGCCAAAAGTATAAAATGACACATTTATTTGGTAGATTCAAAGATTGCCTTAATGATGGTTTTATTATGGGCTGCAATTTATGGTATTTGATGTTGGAAGATGAATGAAGCCCTTATTAGTTAGCTCAGTCCTTTCCTGATATTTTTCTTGGAAATTCTCTGGCGATATTCAAAATATTAATCAATGCCTGTACCCTATATTTCTTATCCAATTTCATGTTCCCAGTTTTTATTTTTCTTATAGATTCTTAATTTTACTACTTCAGCTAGTTTTGATACAGAGGATAATTTTCAAGTGAAATGATGCAATTACATATGTACTTGGAAATCATGCAATGCATTACAATTAGATGCAATAAAATGTTATTGGAAAATTGTGAATGTGTGTTTATCATCATGGCACAAGCAATTCTATCAATGATATAAAATTATTAAGGGTCACTTTATGATGCTCATTGTCAGTTCTCACAAGAACACATTAAACATTCAAAACCAAAATAATTTCCCATCTAGAAAGGGAGACTGCCCATTGTATCTCGATGAAAAATAATGATCCATGGGTGAAAGTTGTGTAGGTCCTGGGTAGGCCGTGGTGTAGCATTTTGCTTTAAACACTGGCTCTGTCCAAAACTTGCAAATGTTTAACCTAGTTATTATATTTCAGCTGATGCTATTTGTAACTAGAAGCATGCATATTACACAATTCCATCTTTCAGTGTCAGTAATAACTTTTGAGCCTCATTTTATCAGAAAAATACTGCACCTATTTGCTCAGTTGTGTAAAATTATATATGAAGACAGTTGCCAGAGTGAAAACTCTGGAGGCAATTACAATGCAATCTTTTTTTTATTTTTCTGTGTGTCTCTCTCTCTCTCGGCATTGTCAATTTATTTGCAAATTGGCTTTCCTAGGTATCTAGTGATAATTATAAAATTGTAATTAACCTCAATTGGAAAGAAATTGTATTGCATATATGCCCCACAGGACACACCACTTTCATCCTTGGTTTGGTTTAACCGAAATGATGTCTTAGTCATAATCAGAGCTCCATTTTCTTGACAATATAACTACACTGTGGTACTCTTGCAGAATTTGGAAAGATTGTGTTCCTCCTCTTCAAAAGTTCTAGCATTGAACAAAAACTCATGCATGATTTAAGAATTAATTTGATGAAAAAAAGGTAAATGGGTCATTTTGGTTCAAAAACATAAGCTCATTCCTTGAAAATGTTAGCCCCCAAATGTGGATCATTTAAGGTGCTACATGGTGTCATTTTTGTGAAATATTGTTATCAGGAGTTCAAATATATATCCCTGAACTAGCAATTATTGCACCAAGTCTATTACCTACTGAGAAAAATGTTTATAAAAAAACAATTTGAACTGTCTTTTCAATTCATTTGACTTGTGGTTCAAGAAAATGTTACCATAGATGTGTTTTGGTCATGGCAAGATTGCTACATTCCTAAATGATGAAAGCAATGCAAAACTTGTGAAAATTGATGAAGTAACTTGTCCCAATTGGGGTAGACAAGGCATAAATATTAGTCCTGGAAACATGAAGTAATTGAAAATCATCGGATGTTCTTAACTTTTTGTTAGAAATTCTCACAAAGATACAATACAGATATTCCAAATATTCCAGTAGGGTGAATAGTTTTGTAATCATATAACAGTTTGCTGAAATGTTTTTTTATAACTTACTGTTAATAACGTCACTTCTATGGTGTTTAGTAATTTTATATTAATCAATATAATGAGCAGTATTTTTGAAGTATGGTATATAAAGGTGTGTCATGGTGAATTTTCTTAACCCTCCAGTGGGTGCATGGGTCACAGTTACGGCCCAGTCAGACCCAATTCTTTTTTCTCCTAATATGGGTTGTAGTTGTCCAGTGAATAAGTGCTGGGCTACTGACCAGAATGCCTGAATTCATTACCTCGTGAAATCTCTGGATGCCTTCACCTGTGGGATTTTTTGAGTCTCAGATATTTCTGGGCAATTACAGGTGCCACAGGGAGAGAACCTGGACCACTAATATGTGAATTTCACACTCTTTTGGGCTTAGTATAAGCATGGAGTAAATATATATGTAGTGCTCAACCCATGGGGAAAAAACTAATCCCTTTTTATGGTAGTTGACCACTCATTTGTTAGATGGTGTTGCTATCGAACGGCACCTAATTTCTGGTGGATATCATCTACTTCTATGCTTTTCTGTCAGGTTGAAGTCAAAACTTTCAGAGCTTGAAAGTCTATACAATAAGGGTTGTTAACATAGGAGTCTTGAGCTACAGATCAAAAAAATTCTAATTTTTTTCCATTACAATGGCATGTAAAACTGTCTTCTGTACTGTAAAGAAAACGACAAGACTCATGGATACAAAAAATTGTAGAGGTATTGTGCCTTGCAGGACTGATTGGGAAAAAAATTAGTATATTAAACCTATGAAGTACATTCACAATTTAAAATTTACAAAACATTTTATACAATTGGTGCTGTTCAATGCCCGACATCATCTATGAGTTTTCAACTACCATAAGAAGGTATTATAGTTTTTCCTTTGGTGTGAGCACTTAATGTATACCTATTTACTCTATGGTATTTGGTAACTTAGTGTTCACCTATAAAATCAGGCATCACTTTAATTTCTGTGGTTGATTTCCTCTAATCCTGCCACAACCTATTGCTAACTATTTAGGGAAGTGATCAAGAATGAATTAATGTGCAGTGACTAGAAACTATGCTTACCCAAAGTCTTGTGAAACATTTCATGCAAAAATAGCACCCTGGGGGACTCTGATCCATGTGCCTACTGGAGGGTTATAAATCACACCAATGATCAGTACTTTCACATTCTTAGTTTTTTGTTTCAATTTATGTTGTAGTTTGTTTTAAGGTGTGTTATGAAGGATTTGGAACACCTTTGTAAAGTGCTGTATTAGAAATTTTAAGTGCTAATTTTCGACTCTGATATGTTGCCCTTACATTAATATTCATCTGGAATAGTTAAAATTTTGTCCTAAAAAACTTGATAATGTTCAGTATATCAATGCATTTAATTCATTTAAAAATGAATGAAAATGTGTTTCATTAATTCATTGAGACAACAAAAGATTATAGTACATATATGCAAGGCAAACTAATGGAAGAATCAATTGAAATTATCAGAAAACTAGTGAACCGACCGAATTCTTCCAGTTTCATTTCTTAAAAATTTCTTTGCATTTTGTCTCTATTTTTCTGAATATCTTCATTTTATCACTTTGTGTGTGAACATTTTCTCTCTTGTTGTGGTGTAATGGAAACCCAAAGCATTTTTAGTTGATGTCTTGCTCATAATACATATTACCTTTTGCATTCATTCATCTATGCGGATGTGTTGCTCCCGACCATGTCACATTCAGCCATTTTAGTTTTTTTTTTTTTAGTTTTTGTCATTCCTGTTTATTTAATTCATGGATCTTTTGGGAAAGTTAAGTGGAATAGGTATTTGCAACTTAAGTGCTCCTTGACATGTTCACTGCCCGCAATGTGCCTGGCATGGTCAACCAGCTTTACTCTAGGTGTCCACGACGTCCCTTGTGTGGTGCGTGTTTATGTCCCTTTAAATTGCTTTGCTTGGTGGACACCCTGGCAAAATTCAATTCAAAGGAGGGGTAGTGAATGTGTTGAAAGTACAATAATTTATACTCAATACTGTGTTTTGAATTTAAATTCATTTTCAAAAACTAAATTTTTGTGACCGCACAATTTATTTTGAAAATTTTTGACCTCAAATCTTAAGATCTTGTTTTTCCTAAAGCAATATTCTTTCACTCATGCAATTATCTGCTTACCCATTCTTTTTCCAATGGCCATTTTATTTTTCTATAGAGAGTGACTGTTGTTCACCCATGCAATACTCCAAACCTGTTTTTTTTCTGAATTGCCTGGGTTATTTCATTCATTTAGTGTGGTTCTGTGATAGTTTATGCCATTTCCACATGAATGAAAAGTTTCCCCCAGGGAAAATAATAAGGAAAGCCATCAGAATACTGTTGTCAGATTTATGAAACCCCCAGCCATGGCAGAGAATCAAAGTAATTTTTCTGAAAATCTCACGATATCTCCTTCGTTGTGTTGTGCTATTGTGTTCAAATTCATTAAGGTAGTTTGTGGGTTATTGTACTCAGTAATCCTTTTTCATGATGCAAAGGTGAATTACTAAAATTAACAAAGGATCCCATACTTTGTTTTAAGTGCATTTGCTCAATCTTTTTCAGGATCAGCTGTTGTTTTGTGATGACTGTGACCGTGGCTATCATATGTACTGCTTGACTCCACCACTCTCCTCTCCACCTGAAGGCTCGTGGAGTTGCCGTTTATGCATTTCAGAGTTTCATAAGAAATAGAAGAGTTTTTATTTTCTTCCCCTTTTGTGTACCTTTATTACCATCGAAGTAGTGTAAATGAACTGTGTATACATAATTATAGTGTGACTATGTGTGTAGGAAACAGTGCAGGCATCCATGTTGATATGTGGATGTCATCTTGCATTGACACTATTTCCAGGGTTAATCAGGCCAGCTGGTGTGGTTCAGATATTGCTTTAATGCACATTGCAATGGCCATCTCTTCAGAAGTAATTTCTCCATGGGTGACATAACCAATTTGTCTAACCAAATAATTAACAAATAAGTGTGCAGTATTACATGATAAGCATTTATGATGAAGACTATTCTTTCACCAAGCTTGGTCTCTGGGTAATGTATGAAACTTTCCGATGAGAAAATGTAAATTTCTGCCTATTTGCTGGCAGAGATAGTGTTCCTTGTGAATTTTAAGAGAGTAACGTGCCGAGAGATTTAATCAGCAGCTGTGTAACTGACATTGAAAAGTCTTTCAGATAAAGTAAACATACCTCATATGCAATCATAACAGTATACATTTCAAATGGAGTAGTTGCTTAAGAATTAGTATGATATAAAGTGAACCTCTTTTAGATAACATTTAAGTATTTTTTATAATTTTGTGTACATTAAATATGTAAATAATGAACCCTGAGCAACAAAAAAGGAAAAGGCACAAGGCTTATAATTTTTCTTCCTCATCAAGTAAATGTTAAAAATTGATTTTTCAAAGTACATGCCAGTGATTGTGCACATTTAATGGTTATTTGCCTTAGTAGTTAATGAAATGTCAGGGGTGTGTGTCCCCAGTTGTGTGCATTTGTGATCTTTTAATGTTTGTGACTTGATTTTAATTGTAACAATATTGTTCTAAAGTACTTAAAAGTTGCTTAACTTCATTGCACGAATGTATTTGATTTTTTTTTCAAATATCAGTGTATTATGATGTGAACACTAAAGCTACCTCTCAACATTTTATCTCTGATTTCTTCAGCTGAACCTATGATGTTAACAATTGACTTACTGAGAACCCAAGGTGTAATGTGCATGATATATTTCAACTGGAGTCATTCTTAGTTGTCAATGAACATTTTGGATAAACATGAACTGATTTGGTATTTCCCCATGGTCCACAGTAATTAAACACTAAACAAATTTTAACATTTTTGTAGTAATGTGATTCTAAATCCCTTCTCCCCCTTATTAAAAAATAATAATAATAATAAATTGATAGCAGATCTTTTTATTTTGGAATAGGCATTAGAAGTACTATAAACATGTCAGCATTTGATGTGAAATAAATATTTTCATTTAGAAAATAAAGTAAAGGTACTGCAAAATGAATTTTAAAATTAAATTCTTATAGAAATAACTCGATAAGTTTCTTTTGACCGAAAATGAAAATCCTTTGCAGAAAGAGCTGAATTTATTTTATAGCAGAAGTAATTTTGAAGAAGAAAGGCTTAAACTTTTCATGAGAGAGAGATAAATACATAAAAAAATATGTATCAAATGGAGAAATTTTATATGTTAGCATCCCAGGACAGATATTTAAATTAATGTTTCCCTCCAATTCCACTGCATGTCCTTGAACCAAGGAGTTTCACATGATGCTTTGACTAGTTAACATCATGCACCAAGTCATTGAATTCCATTTTTAGAATGGAATTTAGGTTCATCTTTGTTTTCAGGAAAATTCTAAATTTTTATAATTAAGCATTGTTGCTTTCATTAATACAATCTTGAGCATCCTCACATTCATGTGACAAAGGCTTCGTTTTATAATGTTTCATTAAATCTAATCATTATATAATGTGGATGTTTATTTTTATGGAGGTTACTGACTGGTCTGATTTTATAAAGAATCCATACTGCTCGTTTGTGAACATAAACATTCTACCCATTGTAACTATTTTGAACTGCACTTAAATGGTCTGTATGGACTGAATCAGTGATTATAAAACTGATAATAGGTTTTAAACCAAACGTTTAAGTTAGCCTTCAGTTAAATGAGACCACATATATCTGAGCTAAAGACTAACAGTCATAGCCACCTGTAATATTCCCTTGTTGAGATGCTCAATCATGGTACTTATATGACTCATTTTATGCTTGGTTGAAAATTTGCAGTTTTATAGTTTTTGGGCAGAGTCATTGTAATACCTTGTTTGTTCTTACCTCATCACTGGCCACTCCATGAAGCAGGGTGTGGAATAGGTGAACTTGGAATAGCACGGGTCGTAATTATAATAGTTGAAGGAATCTCAAGAGGGCAATAAGTCTGGTCAAAAAGGTGCTATTACCTAGTTTGTGAGGATATGCATGCTTTTAATTAGTGTGCATGAATATTTCATTAGTGGCAGTCTTGGAGCATGAATTCTGAGATATCTCATGATTTATTGTTCATGTTTTCACTTTCTGGTTTTATATTTAGTAGTATTTTCTACTTTTTGTTGAAAGTGAAATGGGCCATCAGGGCAGGAAGAAAATTACCTGAGATATGATAATGGAATTGGCTGCAATATTAACACCTGTATTTCACAAAGCACAGTGGGTTCCCACTTGATGATGGGTTCACAATATAATGAATTGCATTATGAAGAAGCCCATTGTTAATGTCTAGGAGAGATGTAGTCTCAAACATGAGTGTAAATTATTTACACATAATTGCCAGGAGAAAGACTCATGATGTCCTCTATTGTTCTGGCTCTGGAAGGACCTATGCGGTGAATGTATTTACTTATTTACAATTAACAAATTGTGTTAAAATTATTTGTTTAGGTATTCAAGTTATAATATTTTCCTTGAATATCGTGAATATTGCATTATTCACAGTATTATTTCGAATTTGTAGTATACTATTTGGGCTTCCCATCATTTGTATTTTTTCATAACTTGCTACGCGGAAAAGGCACTAGCACAAATTACTTAATACAAACTAAGCCAGGTTATAATTCATTCAATCTAACAATAATGCTTAGAAAAGTAGTATAGAAGAAATTTGTAGGAGTCTTGGAGGTATAGTAGACATTACAATTATTTGAGCGCCAGAAAAATGACCCCCTCTAGATATAGTTTTTAATTTTTGAGAAAATCTTAAAACACAATTTCTCATTATTGGTGAAAACCTGTAGTGAAAAATTAAAAAAATATCCAATATGAAATAATGCGGGATACTTCTACTACATCAAATGTAAAAAAATTAAGTAAGATCAAAATGAATATGCAATAATAATAACAATGCCGAAATATACAGCATTCCAGCTATTTCTCTGAAAAAATGATCATTTATGAAAATTAAAGGATAAAAATTTCCCTCAGAAAAATTACTAAACATACAAAGACAAATGAAAAGCAGCGATGAAGGTAAATCTTAAAGGGGAGGGGATTGAAACAGAAGATCCAGTGACAAAACATCTAGAAACAAAAATCCATCGGCTATTCTTAAAATATTTATTTAAGCCTTAATTGAGAGATACATCTTGCCTTTGATTGTTTGTTTTATAGGGTTTATCCTCTTTAGAATCTGCGTCATTACATTAACAAGTTGGTCAGAGGAGAGCCCCGTCTTTTTGCTCTTAAATTTCTGTAATAGTTCCGTAGTTGTCATTGGTTTCCTCATCAAGTAGCGTCTCACTGCTTCCTCAGTTATCCCAGAATCACTGCTGTGTAAGAAAAGAATGATTAGATTAGCTGCAGTGTTTGTTCTGATTGAGCAGCATAGGACAAAAAAAATTAATGAACCCACCCCTATCGTGACATTCAAAATCAGTCAAATGAATGGAACAATTTTGTACTTTGAAAAATGCTCCATTTTTATCAGCCCAAACCTATAATATTTGTACTTTTACTTATAGCTTAGTATGAATAGAAAATAGTCACTCAATAGTTGCATATTATGTCCTATGGCGAGTGAAATATTCAGAGTAGGGGGACTTTCCTTTTCCTGTCCACCACTGATTTCCCTCTTAAGTTCTGGTACACAGCAAATAATAATTTAGCTGGAGTGTCCAGAGGCATTACCCTTATTTGAACCTAGAATTAGTA
>LYUA01001117.1:327274-359125 GCA_002093875.1 Calopteryx splendens | reverse complement strand
CGTTGAAACGCATTGTACAAAAATAAAACAAGTGGACAGTACAAATTGTCAGTTTTTTTATTTACTAATATGTGCCTAATTTACCATGTCTGTTGCAAAGATTCATTGTTGGTTTCGAGGTTGTATAGTCTGACTTAGCAATGGACAGATATTTAAAGTTACCAGCAAAATTTTTATTTGTAACCTATTTTTGGTTTTTAAATAATTGAAACTTGTGTAAATTACACAAGTTTCAAATTTAAATGGTTGAATTGGAAATGCTACCAATATAGTAACACACTTTTGGACTCTTATCGATTGATATCTGACTATGCATGTGATACAATACAATTAAAATATAAATAAGTATGTCTTTTAAAAGGCATATAAAAGCCATAGTGAAAGAAACGTTGGATTTAATATAATACATTCAGAAAAAGGATTTTTTTTGTTTTATTAGAAAGTAGGTTCTTGGGTACTTAGGTATCCTAAGGAACCTTGATTTATGCTATATAAGTAGTGTGATAGTGACCGTTTTGGAAGGTTATAGAAGTACCACAATTTATTGACTGAGGATGGAGATAGAATACTTTAAAATTATGGGAGACTAAAGATACTAAAAATGTTTTTCCAGATTTGAGGTAAGGGTATCAGCAGGGTAGTTTTTATTTCTTGCTCCTGCTGGCTCAAGGACTGATTAGAATAATCAAATAATGCTGGAAAAAAGTTCTGCGTAAAATTTCAATGAAGAAACATAAATAAAACAGATAAATGTACACATTATATTAATCACTCCATAAGATTACTACATGACTCACATATTGCAAGGTGGCTTATATTCGTGGAGAAAATCCATATAAATTTAAAAGGAAAACTTGACGAATAAATAAATTAATGTTTCGATCAAGAAGACAGCGAATCACATATTTTGTCTTTTGGGTTAAATTGGGTTAAATAATTTTTCATATTTAAAGTTATTTTGATTCTGTTTTGTTTGGTTTCGCACAGCTGAAGTCATGTGTGTTATGTGGGTTTTGTTTTTCGTAGGATTGGGTGGTAGTCGAATATAGCGGACAGCACAAGATGGCCAAGGGCATTTGTAGTTAAGTGCACGAGGTAAATTTCAGTAATTTTCCTACATTTTAGAAATAGTCTAACAATAATGATTAACAACATAATGTCTCGATTTTCATTGTGTGGGCAGTAACGTATTTCTTCGTTGTTATATTGAGCCGTTCGACTGGGTCTACACTTTACGTCTACTTGTACCCTTGTAATATTTGGTTAGTCTAATTGAGGACGATATTTTTACATGTTTATGTGGTAGTTAAAGGTGATTATACCTGGTGTCACTATTTAAATTGTTGCCAAAAACTAACGGGATTTGCCATTGTGAAAGGGAAATTATCTGTTACGTTTGCTACAATTCCGGAGCGGTGCTTTTCTCCTAGACATTTTCGTATAAATAAAGGATATTAACATTAATTTTTACTGGCTGAGATTTTATTAGTTAGTGTTCGTGATAGTTGGTTTGTTTTATGGGCACGAGGAAAACATACTCATTATTGACTGAACCAGTTGACATAGATATTGAATAATTTAACAAGTTAGTTTAGAGTCAATAATGTGGAGTTTCAGAAGTAAGGGAGTAAGGAGGATTCTTTGTCTTCTTTTGAGTGGGGTGGTAGTGTTGAATATTTTCACATTTTCAAGAAATTAATTGAAAATTAGTTTCCTACATGTTAAGATTAGATTACAGTTTATAAGAATATTTCCTCATTGTAAAATGTCAGTCTACCATAGAAACGCAAGTGCAACTAATGTATATGAGTGCGTAATGGAAACTTAAGGAGGAAAAGAGTGATATTTCTGAATTACACTACCTACTATTAGCATGAAAAATATCTTTAAAATATTTGTTAGGTACTTAAAACCTCGGTATATCTTAATGAAAAGTGTTGTTATTTCTTATGAGAAGCGTATTGGTGTGAGTAGATTAACTACTAAAACAGCGAAGCTGGCAGCAAGTACTAGCCGACAATAACTTGCTTCCACTTCGAACTTAAAGCCAATGCAGAGCATTACCAGTAGGGATTTGTTAGCAACCTATGGTTTGTGCATTGAATCCAGTCTGCTCAGGGTTTCAGCCAAGGCTGAATTTCTGAATTATTTCTGTTAGAATCCCTGATAATAATGAAGTATTTATAATAATAAAATGTCAATAATAGGAGAAAGTGGTCCACTAACACTTTGTAATTAGGCTGCCCAGCCCTTAGCTAGAAAATGTTGAGGCCCATCCACTTAATTATTACAGAAAGATGCAGAGTGTATGGTGATTTCAGAGAGGCTGTGGAGGGCAGAACTAGTTTTTGATGATAATTATTACAATAGCTCATATTTAAAAGCCTCCTAAAAATAATTACTTAATTTCCCAGGCATGCTGTAGTGCAATGCCTTTATATGAAGTACTTCCAGGAAGAAGGCTAGTTACTTATTTGCTGTCAACTTGTGTAATTAGATAAACTTTGATAACTGTGAAAAAAATTGACCATCTTGTAACGCAGGTGAGATACCAAGTTATTCATCATCAAAGGCACCTTCTTCAGGATTTTGGAGTTCATTTTTGTTTCTTTCATGAAAGTGTTCCATTAAGTGCTTCTGTATGTTTGATTTGTCTTAATCTTCAAAAGGAATTTAATCATTGACATACTGAATGGTATTGGCATTTTCTGTGCATACGTTGAATTGCTCTTTCTTGTTTCTGTAACCTGTTTAAACTTTTTCCTGCCTTACAGCTTATTTTATTTTTGATTCTCATGCAAAATGTTTGGCCTCTCACAGTTCTTGAACTTCCTCCTCTCATTTTTTAAGGAATTCTCTCACTTTTTCTGTGATCCATGATTCCTTCTTCATAGGTTTCCTCTGTACTGAAGTTTCATGGCTTTTACTTTGCCTCTTCTCATGTATTAGTCTGTTTCCACTATCTGCCATACGGCTAAGATTTTCCATTTTTTTCTTCAGCCAATTTTCTTCAACATTTTTACCATTCATAGGATCTTCATTCAGAGTTCGGGTAATGCAGTGAGTAGAGACATACCCATCCATGAGTGAAGAATTTCACTAGTATTATTTTGAGGTTATCCCTTCCCTTACCTGGAAATCAAAATTTGGGTTTTAATTACTGTATCTCATTAGAGGTTCATTATTAGTTTATTCTGCTTCATACATTGAAATTGGTACTTAATCAATGAGGGTGTGACTTTCTGGTGGGTCTGCTACTGACCAGAGGACTCTGGTTTGATTCCAAAGCACATGAACTTTTTGGGTATTATACCTTCCTGGGGAATAACATGCAGCACAGGGAAAGGAACTCAACATGAATTGGTATTTACTTTTGTCCCATGGCTTATTCAAGTGTTTGCCAACATTAATTTCTATTATTTGCAGAACTCTCATAGTCACAGGAACAGTTGCATCTCTCTCATTTTGGTTGTTGTCCTAATCTGTATTTTCCTAGGCTTTTTCTTTTATAGTCATTCTTAACAGTTACATTCCAGTCATAGAATTTTCTCCATTTACCTCCTTAATTAATTTGGTGGTATTGTCCTACATACCTTAATTCTCCTCATCATCATAGTCCTTATTTTGCTAGATAACTTACATCACTATATTGCCTTTATGTTTTGTTGCTACCTGTAGTAAGATGTTCCTTTCATTGTAACTCAGGAAACTCTTCACTTCAAATGCAATTTTCCTATAAGTAATATCAACACTTCACATTTCTGTTTACTGGTCTTGTGTGAATCATCCTGCAACTACTTCTACCAAGTTGCCTTTTTTGATGCATTTCATTTCTCAAATACCGAGGATGTCTAAGCCTGGTTGTTATCACCCATGTTTTTCAACTTATGTGAAGAGGAAATGCCATGAGAAGCATGTGAAGGACTGGTGGTAGGAATGAAAGTAGGTGGGGAACTGATGAAAGCCAATTAGATTTTTGGATGAATAATCTTGAGTAAGGCAGTCAATGCATCCAAGGGATGGCAGTCATAACTGAGCACACAACAGAGCCAGTGTGATAGGTATGGATTTAGAATCAATGAGAAGAAAACGAAGGTAATGAGGTTTTCAAGAAATAGCGAGACAAAGATAAACAATAAAATTAGAGGGCATAAGCTAGAGAAGGTACAGCTCTGATGAAAGCTTATGGCACTTGCGTGTGCAGAATTTTATGCCTTGGAAGGGGGTGCATTGTGGTGAAAATGGTTAAAGGGTAAAGCAGGCACATGGCAAGCAGGGTGGTCACAATAGCAGATCGGGGCTAAAGATGGAATTAGTTCATTGTGGACAACTAATTATTGTGCTGCAGGTTCGGAACCCTTATAAACCTTATCACAGTACCCTTATAATGCCTGCAGTCTCTTATACGTGCCCCATGGGATTGAGGTCTCTTATGTCCAAAACAAATATGTTATGTATGCTCTTAGTGACTATTATCCATTCAAAATATCTTTGTCGCTGGGTCTTTGGGTGAGTTTGGAACTTGTCGATAGCCTCTGCTACAAGGGGGTGGGGGTACATCCACAAGGGGCCGTACTGAAGGGCAGTATTGCCGGATCTCTGTGAATGCTCATGACGCAAGGCATATGCCTTTCACAAAGATGTATGACATGCAATCACTCACTGCACTTGGTGAGATAAAGTTCAATCAACGAAAGTAGGAAAGTAACTGAATTTTTCACCAGTTAGAACCCAGCCACTTATTTTCTATTGGTTCCCACAAAGTCACGTGATAATGACCAATCCTTTCCCCATACCCCTGAGTGACAAATATATTTAGATCGGATTATAGCTGATTAGTCATCTTAGTGCCTCCTGCTGATTTATTGGCCCCTTCTTATAGGCAGTAATTGAAATCATTACGACTAATTATATTTTAGTTGCAGTGCATAATTTTTGTATATGTGCAATTTTTGATTTTCCACTGTATAAAATATAGTTTTTTTATTATTTATTGTAAATTTTTATATCCATAAAGCATTTGCGTAAGATGTTACATTTTATTAAGGGGTGTGGTAGTACAGTGAGTAGAGTGCTGAGCTACTAACCGTAGGGCCCAGGTTTGATTCTGGGTGGTGCCTGTGGGCATCCTCAGCACCCTATGTGTGATTTTTTGGGTACCAAGTTATACTGGAAACCGCAAGCAGCACAGAGAAATGAACTGGCCACCCTACCCTGATTTGTGAACTTCACATGCTGTTGGGCTTAGTATTGGTTGAGCTCAACCATCGTCCACCATCCAACCTTCAGGTTGATTACTGTGGTTGATGGTTTTTTACATTTTATTAAAGTACAGTTGGCATATCTTGCATGTACTACTTGAAGTAGGTGGCACTAAGAAGGATAATTAAAATCCAAACTACACAATTCTGTTGATTTTCAGCTACAAACCCTAACTAATTCATTCAGACTTGTATTCGGTCCCTTTATATCAAGCTATCAGGTACATCTGCATAAAATGACCTGTGAGTCATTGTGCAGGGATCTAAGTTAGGGGCAACTCATCACACCACCCTCCACTCTGATTTCAGTTCACCACGATATAACTGAAGGTATAATAGAGCACATTTCAAGATGGCAGGGAAGACAATTGTTTGGGATCATTGCAAACAGCAGTTCACAGGTATTACTCTTACTCCCACAATAACCAGTTTTTAGAAATAGACCCCAAGACCTTCTAGTGTGCAATCCCATAAGCTTTTGTGAGAGCTGTAGAACGGTTTACATATTTAGGAGGGAATGCTTTAGACGAAGCTGAGCAAAGGGGTAAGGACATAGAAGGCATTGCATTAGACAAAGCTTTTACTAGTGGAGAGAGAGTTTATGATAGGGATGAAGATGTAAAGTAAAGAAAGTGAGAACTTGGATGGATGATGGTTTTGTATGGTTCAGAAATTTGATTGCTGATGGAGGAGAATAAGCATAGATAGTAGGCTTTTGTGATGTGTTTGTGGGGAATAATGGAAAGTGAAGTGGATGAAAAGAAAGATAAAAAAGGTGATTCTAAGAATGTTAGGGTAAGAGAGGTGGTTGTTGATAGGAATTCCAAAGAAGGCAGGAAAATTGTGTACTCATCATATGTAGTGCTTATGGAAAGATTGCGATTGACGGAAGAATGTTAGGCAAGCGAGGCAGGGGGAGGATAATATTGGACACGCTGGATGGAATGAAGGGAGGCAGGAAATATGCAGAGTTTGGGAATGTTTTACTGTAGTGTAGAATGTTAGTATATTAAGTGTTGTGTCAGGTGGGGCTGGGAAGTGTAGCAGTGGTTTTTCTGTCTACATCAACAACCTACCTTAGTCAGTAGACTACCATATTTGTAATTTGTATGTTGAATGGTACCTGACATTCTATGCCCCAGTCCAAAATTGATGGAAACACTTGAGTTATGTATCTAATCTCTTAATAATACTCCCTAACCCACTGAACAGAATGGGAGGCTCTTTGAGGGACATCTGTACTCTAATCCTAATGGGGGATGAATGAATTTTTTTGTTTGAGGTGCATCTCTTGTCTGCCATATAATAAATTGGATGGAGAAGGTGTTCTTCTTCAGAATAATTATGCATTGGTGTGTTCACTTTGCTATCTACATAGAATTACTGCAGAAATCAAGAGTAACGTTTACTATGCTTTTGTGAAATGACAATTGCTGCACTGATCTGTGATGTCCTCCTTCACACTAAGGAGGACTGTTACTGTCTTTTCCTGGATATTGATGACCTGTTAAATGGACTTCACCACTTGCTAAGTCATTATATTTCGTAGTATTTTTGGGCCATTGAGTTGATTGTGGCGTGTCCAGCAAGCATAGTCAAAATTGATACTAAATTGCACTTTTCTACAAAATTTATTAAAGCATCAGGTACCTGGTGGGTTAAGTGCCTGAAATGCTTTACAGGTATTAATAAATATTTTGGAAAAGTGCAATCCAGTTTCCATTGAAGAAATTAAAGTTTGATCAACTTCTTAGTGCCTCCTACATCCTTATCTCAATTACTTTGAAATGTCTCCAAATAACTTTCCCTATCAACTACCAATCCAGTAATGCTTACCATGCAATGTCTGATTCTGTATTATATTATTATTAAATTATTTTAAATCCTTAATTCATATCTCTACTTTATTAACTGCCAATTGTTTAATATTACTAATAGCTATTCCTTCTCACATTCCACACTTTTGGACTACATATTATTCCTGGTTGAAATTCCCCTTATGTCCTTCCTTCTCTTATGTTGATCACTAATCTATTGTCCTTTAAGTTATGATATTCAAATTCATGTTGTTGTTCATTTCCATGTAATGCTCCTTTATGCCCCTTCCTCTTCTGCTCTTCTGTATACTTACTCCCTTGTTTTTCCTTTTATCCATCCATCTTTACATTTTAGTAACTGTCTCAGCTTCAAGGGAAGTATTTGACATGAAACATTTATGTACCAATAATAATTTGAGATATTGCTAATAAGTTAGGTTTCTTTAATTGATATGCATGTTGAGCATCGTATTTCCCAAAGGTGCAGCATGGCTGACCTCCCAAGTATTTTTTGGTTTAACCTGGAGAATTCAGGGAAAATCGTAATTAGATTTTCTGGCCATCCTGATATCAGGAAGTAAAAGTTCATGTACATGAAAATATTCTTTTTGTTTAAACAAATTTTCAGAAAAAATGAGTAAAATGAGGGCTTGATGCATAATATTTATGGACTATATCAATTGAATGCTAAGAATAATAATAGGTAATATGCTTGATTCACCCAAGGATTAATGTACATCACCTTATAATAAAGTTGAGACAAGCTATGATGTATAAAAATTTCTGAAAAAAATTATTTCTGATAAAAGTATACATTTAACACTTTCGCTGCCAGGGCCTTGCAGGTAGACTGTGTGAAAAATGTCAAGGCTATGCCATGAAGTTAGCAAAAGATATTGTTTTCACATTAAGTACTTAATCTTAATTAATTAATTTCATATTCATGTCAATTTTGACAATATTTTTTAGGTTCTGTTGTGTATTATCCCTTGTTTATAGTTTATTGGCTATTTTATAATTCGGTGCATTACTCCAATTAAACTTCCACGGGCCGATATATCAGCCAGTGGCAGTTTTTGCACAACCAGTGAGGGCCGTTAAATTAGCCTGCTGACAGTAAAAGGGTTAAATGGCAAGCACTCAATTTATATCAAAACAACTAGTTAAGAAGTTAAAGAGACAAGTCTCATCACATTCATGTATCAATAGAACTTATCTGTTAAAAAATTCATTTACAGATTAATAAAGCTTAGCATTAAGAAATAAATACATTGAGGTTGTGTTTTAGTTAAAAGTTGGTTTTAATTCTTTGTACTTTACGTAAGATTTAATCATATAGTATAGTCCCATATGGTTAGGTTCACTGACCGGTTTTTTATTATGCACACTCAGGTTTGGGGTAGATCTCCATGTTGTCTGGCTACTTAGTTGTATACACTTGAATTTAATGTATGTTCACTTAAATGATTGATAATTTAAATATATATCACTGTATTGAGTATCTGATTATCTTTTAACGCTTTTCATTCCAAACGTGTCCCCATTTTAGTCTTATCTCAGTCAAAATATGCACATTTTAGTTTTTCAAATACTTCTCCATTGTGTTAAAAAAAAATTGGTTGAACACTCATAAATTAGCTTTTGTCAAAATTTTGGTTGGCAAATGATTGATGGATTTAAAACTCTTCTTTTCAGGGAATAAAAAAGATCAACAAAGATAAAAGTGGAAATCAGATACTCTAAAGCCCCCATTAATATCTTCACGATTAAATAAGGATACTTGTTTGCCAGATTAAAGGGTTAGATAAAGTCCTGAAATTGTACGATAAAAAACTCAAAATCATTGGTTGACATGATAAAAGTTTTCTTAACCATTTGAATTCTATGTCAGTGTAATTTTATCCACTGTAACCGAGTCCTATTAAGGAATCATAAAAAATAAGCAAGAATTAGTTCTGGGACACATCTGGGATTTGTCTTTTGGTTGAATTCTTGAATCTTATTTTGGTTGAATGGTTCAGTTTTTGTCTGTGTTAACTATTAAGGTGATAATTTAGCATAACGTAAAAGAAGGAAGCTTAATTTGGTGGTTCATTTTTTGAAATAAAATGTTCGGGGTTCATTCCTCGTCAGATTGATTCTGGTTTTGTGAAAATCTGTGTGGAAAAAGTTTATAAGCCCCCTAGGATAGCATTGCATGTTAATTGTTTTGAAGGCCTAGACTGTCATTATAATGGCCATGTATCATGCAATATTACCACCTCACCCTGTGCAAGCAATGGGACAACCACAACAGCTGCAACAGCACAACTTAGTAAATGCCGGTGTGCCACCCAGGCAGCGCATGCTTGTACGCCGAAACCATGGAGCCATGCACCGTGAACCACCTGTAATTGTATACTTTCATTAATGTTAGTTTTTATAATCTCATTGTAGAAGTTGTGTGGTACTTTGAAACTTTGGAATATTTGCTAGTTTTGGTCTCAACTTTTATGTAACATAAGCCTGGAGACCTTGTATTTGAGATAGTGCAAAAAATTTAGGTAGAAAGCTTCTGTAATTGATATAAAATGTGTGCATAAATTGACTTAAATATTATTGTTAACTTTGTGTTAACTTCCCTGAAGTCCATTCATAGGTTTTACTTTCAGCTTAGTATTTTTTGGTGTCTTTTCTAAAAAGACTGACAAAATGCAGGCTCTATGTATTTAAATGGTAGGATTTCTGCCTTTGCATTTGTGTCCCAGGATAAAATTGATTGCTTCTGCTGAACCCTATGTTGCTAGGGAAATTGTGTCACTGGCTCATACTAATATTTATAAAAAGCTGCTTTTAGATTATTTTTTAAAATTTTTTATTTAGTACCTGCAATGCATTATGTAATTACCATAGTTGACTTTTTGGTTTCATTTCGTAATATATTTTGCATCTAAAGGAATGAAAGAGTAATTATACACAGCATTTAATAATTTACAAGCTTACCTATTTTTTATTTCTTTTCTCAGAAATTTTCACAAAAATTTGCATATATATTCATAGTTACTATGAAAAGTATCATGAACTAACCGAATTCAGTTTGTCTTACAACGCAAAAGGTGTGCAGATGTATGCATAAACTATCATTTAAATCATATTAAATGTTTGTGCATATGTACTTCTTAGGTATAATAAGTTAGGTTAACCATAGCTGTGATACTTTTATACTCTAGTAAAATTATTATGAAAGTTTTTTTGATAGGAGTGTGCCGAATCCACTTTCTCCTATGTCAAATTTATGGCATTGTACTCCTAGGGATTATGTATGAAACCTATTGGAATAATTCTGTGAACATATCCAAGGAGTGATGTCAGACCTGGTGAGGAATATCATTAGTGGGAGTGGTTTAAATGTATCAAACCAATTTTTACTTTAACCAGTGACTTTGTCATCTGTGATTTTCTACATCAAGGGGAATATTCTGACATATCTTTTGTTTCTCCAAGTAGTGAGATGATATCTTAAATGCTGATTGGCATGTTACACATTATTAATTAATTAATGGTAAACTACCGGTTAAGGTAGGTTTCTGATGGACACACCCCTACAGCAACCCGTTCTTCACTTCTGCATAGTTTCTGCCTCCCTTTATTCCATCCTACATGTCTAATCTTTTCCTACCTCTCCCTCTTACCCATTATTATACCCTCTATCACAATCTTCAACAATCCATCACCACTCTGCACACCCTTCATCCACCTTTCCTGGCTTCTTTGCATTTCTCCCAATACCCTTCTCTCATCTCCAACACACATTATAAGTTACCCTTAAAAAATTCTGATTTTCTCAATGGTGAGAAATTAGAAACAAAAACCTATACAATTTGGTGACCCAGAGAGATTTAAATATTTTATTGACATTTTATTTTTAATATTTTGGGTAGTAGTGATAACTTGTTTCAAATAATGTTAAAATAATATTTAAAATGTTTTAAATAATACATATGTAACTATTTACATATGGAAAAAAGAAATAAATGAAAATCGCATCAAATTTGGTTAAATGATAAGAATTATTGTGCAAGAAGATTAAGTTGTCATAAATGTGGCATAACTCAAGTGTGTGTGTCCATGCAAGCAGTTCTTAAAATTTATTAATTTTTGAAAATGTTTTGTGTTGTTTAAGTAACATATCAGTGTCTTCTTGTTCATCACTTCAGGCTCAGCTGAAATATCCCGGTGAATTTTTGCGATCAGTGAGAGTGGATTTATCTGCAGACAATTCTGCTAGTTACCAGCACCACACCAAAGGAATTCAAAGGGGCCGACTCTCCCCAGGTCCAAGGTCAGAGATGCCCCCTCCAATTCCTTTGACTCAGTGGTTTGACGGCAGTCATGCCAAGAAAAATCAGTGGATCAGGGATCATCAAGGGTAGGAGGGAATTATAAAACTAAAATGGAGGGGAAAAAATATACTCTTTTCCAATGAATGTAGATATTTTAACATCCACAAAGTTATGAGTTGGAATTAATCATATCTTGTGATAGAGCTGTATTTTGTTGTTGGGTTTGTTACGGTTGAATTAGGTTGTTATTTTTACTGTGTTGAAATGTCATTCTGCATGAAAATGAGTCAGAATTTGTAAAACCTTATAGGGCATGTAGTTAACTTTTTATGCAGATTACCTTAAACACACTTCTAAAAAGTTTGATTAACTTTTAAAAATATGAATGAAATATGTATTAATATTTTTTCTAAACACTAATATGCATACTAAAAGCATAATTACGTATTATGTCCAAAAGTAACTAACAAAAAGTGGGGATTTCACAAAATATTTGGTGGCTGGCTGTAGAACTTAAGAGAAAACTTTGGTGTGAACTCTAGTGGAAGCCATTGGTGAGAAACTTTTTCCATTAATAAATATTTTTTTAACCATATAGCCATTTAAGTAAAGCCTTTGTAGAAAACTTAATATTTCATTCACCTCTTTATGGCAGACATGAATGAATGTCCTTAACCTCATTTTATTAAATCTAATAAACATTCTTTTGGCTACAGATGTTTGATTGAGCAAAGAGGATAAGCTTTCTTGAGAAAAATATTTGTGTATAAAAGCAAGAGAAACCTTTACATGATTTAGTAATTTAATTCTTCTTCTTTTCCTTATTTTCAGTCATCGAGGGTATCATGAGATGCATTTAAATGCAGTGGCAGATAGTAGTGTGACAGGGAAAAGTCAGAATGACAAGTATGATAACAGTAGTGAAATTGGTGATGATTTGGCTACCATGGATAAAGGACCCCAAGCTGATGGGAAAAGAGTGAAGTAAGTGGTGCTACAATACAAGACTAGGTGAAATTCCCACCATAAGCTTATTGTTTTGAGGTTGAAGAGAGTAAATTATGCTCTAAGAGAAACTGAATCTGCAAAAACGGGGTTTTACTGTAACATATAAGTAGCTTGTAATTGGCCAGTTTCATCACCAGTGTCATTTTCTTTTAAAGGCCATTATGAAGTTATTAAAATTTATTGTGATGGGCCGGAAAGACATTTCAAGGTTTAGTATGAAATGGGATGGAAATAATTTTTCTCAATATTTTCGGGATGAAAATCTGGAAAGAACTTTTTAACATTTTTCCTTCAAATATACTAGAAATTAAAATTATTAGTTTATGCAGTTTTGTTGTATGATGATATAATATGGTCATTAACTAAAGGATTTTGCTCACTTATAGAAATGAATAATAATCAGCCTTTACTCATGGCCAGTACCTTGAAGTATTGCATCATTTCTCCAACCATTGGGGGGGCATTGCACATGCAATGTTTTGCACTTGATGCAAATGGGACTCTATGGTATTTATTAATATGCTTACTCCATTACTCTGTGGCATGTTATTTGGATTTCAATTTGGACCTGCTCTTGTCTTAGGCAGCTGGCCTCAAGTCATTCCATGCTCTCTATATTGTTAGACAGTCCCACTTCAAAAGGTCACATTCCTCATGAAATCTCTGTTTTGCAGGAGACAGCACAAGTTTTACACCAAGGTTGACTGTGTGCAGGGGGATGTGAGTACCCTCAACAGTACCTGCTATGGAGTGGGCCAGTGCATGAGTCCCAGTGATGGTGGTAGGGCCTTGGCGTACCAGCCAGGGGTGACCTCGCATAAGAGGCGATTCCATGTAGAAAGTCGGCCTTTTGCATTCCAAAGTCTGCGTGGCCGGAAGATGAGCCCGGGCGGAATGAGGCCCGTGTTGGATTCAGGCCTCAGTTCGGTGCTGAGGTATCCATTAGGAGTAGCTCCAGTGCCCAATGCCCCTGACCGGTTCCTGTCCCGTGCACACTTGGTGAATGTCAAGTGTCCACCTCTAGATTTGCAGAAAGGTGGAGAGTGGGACAAGGTAGGCTTGGATTGTGCTCATTTTGGATAGTTTTTAAGAATAAAATTAAATCTAGGGGAAATCCACGTTGTCACTATGTTTTTTATGGTATTTGTACCAAGTTGACATTTCATTTATTCTTCCAAAATTGGGGTGTCACTGTTTCAGTTATAAATAAATCTATCTAAATCTGCACAATACCCCGCAAGCCACCGCTAGGGCGTGTGGCAGGGGCGGGGGGGTGTAATGCCACTAGCCATTCCAGCTATCTTGTTAGATTGTCTCGTTCCAGCTAATTGTTTGGTTGTCTCGTTCCTGAAAATTTTTCGCCTTTGTCGTGGATCGAACCCGTGACCTTCAGCTCCACAAGCGAGCGTGCTAACCTTGGGCCACCTCGCCCCCTAAAAATATGTTTGAGTTGCAACTTACTTTGATATGCACCATTTGCTGAAAACTGGAAGATGACTCATAAGTGTTATTGGTAATAATATGTTTCAAGGTATTTAGTACTGCTTCTATTTGTGCTGCATGAAAGAGGAATACGTTAACTAAATGAAGATCCCCAAGGCACACACTTGAGGTGCACAGAAAAAGGGGAAGAAATCTCTGTGAACCCTGTGTGTGTGTGCAGATACTTGAGTCTTGCATGGGTCGCTGTTTCAAAAATCTAAGGGAGGAAGTGTTTTTTCCATTATTATTGCTATTATTACTCTTCATTTCCTTTAAGTTAATTTTTGGGTAATTTTTCTCTCTTACCTCTCCCCTTTTTTGTGCCCTTAAAGAGTATAGCCTTGGAGAATTACTTGGAGAAGTATGGGGAATACATTGAATATGGGTGAGAGAGTAATGTATTATCTTCTACATGAATCCAGGAATAACTGAATAGCATGCAGTCATTCCTGGATTCATGTGGAAGTGGAGAAAATGACAAATGTATTCGGAAAATGGAAAAAAAATATTAAACCTCATAAAAGTCATAATAAGTGTTTCTATCACTTATTAACTTATAGCATCGTGAAATGGAATTACAAATTATGGTGGTAAAACCTGAAAAGTAAAGGAAACCTGTCCCGGTATTTTAAAATTAAAAGATTATTTACATGGGATGATGCTCGGCTATGAAAGCTATATATATAACCCTAGAATGGGATCCTCAACTTATCCCTTTAAACATTTTTTTAGTATCTTTTTCATTGGTTCTTCTGGAAATATCAGATTGATCTCTATAGATGTTCTAAGTAGATGCATAATTACTATATAAGCTAGTGAATAGTTCATACCTGGTCTAATGTTTGCAAATTATCTAATAATTGTAGTCGATAAAAATTTCGGAACCCTCCTATAACGTTATTTTGGCCATCAAAGGTGACCATCATCTGGGAAATTTGTGCTTTAAGGGTTAACTCTGGAAGAGCACAGAGGACACTCATTCCAAAGTCAAGTAAGAGTTAAATGTTGTTGACTTTCACGTGACTTCAGACAGTGTGTCACCACTGTGCTCTTCCCCAGCAAAGCCTTTCTCCCTGTTGATGGTCACCTTTGATGACCATAGTATCGATATAGGAGCATTCATAGATTTTTATTGGCTGTTCGATTCATCTCTGTAGCTAAAAATTGATGATTAGTGATGGTGAATATGGTACTACCATCTCAGATTGTCGGTTAGCAACTTTAAAAATCAAAAAAGGATCAATGTGATCTCCGTGGTCATTCTAGGGTAATATAATCTGAAATATGACACTCATGTTACTTTACCCTTGACCTGATATTCAACACAAATATTCAGCCCCAAGAAATTGTGGGCAGGATTACAAGTTCATGCATTATTTAAACTGAAAATGGTGTTGCATAAGAAATTTTTCGGCAAAATGTGGCTTTTATAAGTTTTCTGCATTATATTGTCAATAAAAAATTTTTAAAATACAAGTACACATCTATGCTTAAAAAAACATCTTTATCAAGGAAACAAAAAATTTTCAAACACACAAAAAACATCTTATCATCAACACTAATTTTAATCTCGTCAATATTTTTGGTAATAACTCCTCTCTAAAATTGCACATATATTAGTTTATATTCGGCGAATAGATTTACAAATGAAAATAAACTGTACTTTAAATCTATCAAATAGTGATTAAATTATGTCCATCATTAACTTCAACTTGTTAATAACTATCAATTTCAGAGATATAGCAGAGAGAATTCAGATTATAACTTTAAAAATTCAAAAAAAAGGAGCATTCATATGTCAAAATACATTGGTACTGTGAAATTAGCAGATAGTAATACCCCAGCTAATAAGATAAAATTTATAGATACTGAATCTCCAAATAGAAGCTCCCCCTCCCCAAATGTAATATTTTTGGAAGGTTTCAATGTGAATCATCCTGAGCATGTTTGTGAAACAAAATGGATTTTGCAACACATCAGTGTGAGGGTTGAGTGAGAGTTCCTGGCAATTTTATATTGCTTAAGCGTGTAGGTCCTTTTTCTTTAATGTAGATTTCAAGTTCCATATCCTTATTTTGTTCATCGAAAACCATTAGAATCTGCAGTTGCAGTCAGCTGATCCATTATCATTAATATTGTGTTAGACTGCCCTATGGTACATACCACTTTACACAGCCTATGAAACTGCTGCTATTGTAGAGGTTTGTTCTTTTTTGGGAGCATACCGTAGGCAGAATGGCTAATGTCGGAGAGGTATGGCGGGTTCTCCACAGTTTCCCAATTTAATTTTAATCATGCAGTGTCATTCCTCCTTTGAAAGCGAGTTTTTATGGCAATATTGCGTGAGTTTAATGACAATCTAGCATGATTAAATTAATGCCATTGTTTTGAGTTGTCTTCTCTTCCTAAATCACTTGTGATCCATACCTATGTGACATCCTTAGCAAGGAATGGGTTCTCTAAGTTTCAGTTTGTGCCAGTGCTCAAATCATTGGAGAAGATTTGTCTCCCTATCTCTCTCTATATAATGTGTAATGAGTCTATATAATGAGTAATGAGTCTCTATATAATGAGTCTCTCAATATAATATGTACAGAATTCAAATAAACATCTAAATTCATTGTTGAGTTATTTGTGTACATCTTTAGCCAATGCATGCATTTTTAATGCATCCCTTGAATTTGGTAGAGTAATTTAAAAAATAGGTATTGATTGTAGATAATTAATCATTGATAAGTTTGTAATTGTGTCTGGGAGAAATAAGACAAGGCAAACTTCTTTCTGTGGGGAAAGCATTTAGGATGGGGATAAAAAGACAGCTTTCGTGATACATGATATCATTTCATAATAATATGCTTTATTTTCCCAAGGAGAAATACTATATGATATGTACTAGAAACAAGTTACATCAGGGTATACACTGTGGATATGTAAAACATTCATTTCAGTTACAAAAATACATTTGAGTATGTGTTAAGCCTATATTTTATTCGGTGTAGTTGATTGGAATAGGTATAATACCGCTTACGGAATTAAAAAATTCATCTACAGAATGAAATAAATTAGACTGCAGGAACTGCCATAGCTTATTTTTGAAAATCTATATTCTCATTTCAGATTTTAACATGGAGTGGAACTTATTGTACAGTGTCTCGTACGTTTAGTTCTTTGCGTTGTTGACATAGTCTGAACAAACATCTGGGGCAAGTCATTATCTTTCATGTGGAATAGCACATCAAAAATCCAAATTGTAGTCTTATAGTATAATAAGTGGTCGTAGAACTTCATCTTGTTTAGAAAATTGAAATTGTGAATGGAGGAAAGAGAAACAAAAGTCCTGGAGTTCCTATAAAGGAAATAGGAAGTCTGGTTGTTTGAACCTTAGCACCCTTTAGGGTGATAAAAATTTACAGCTCAAGGCAGCATTTGTTATGATTTTGATTAGTCTTGGCTGTTGTTGTAAAGCAGTTTATATAAATTGCTTGGCTTTTAAGATTTAAAATATTAAATTTGAAGTGGAAGACTATGTCAGAAAGACTTGGTAGAAGAATTTGAAGAAATATGCTGTTCCTTTATTATGCATCTTGCAAATGCCCTCAATTAATTTAATTATTTTTTATACCAATTCTCACCCGAGTGTGAGTATAAATTTCTGAACTTGAAAGAGGAAGAAAAGGTTAAAAAGAACACCATCATGAAATCCATTCCTTTTAGAATATACTCAATGAATTTTGTAGAGATGCAATCCATAAATATCATGATGATTCTGTGATGCTTAATCTCCTTGAGACTTCATGCTTTTGTTCAGTGAAATATACATATTTTTCTGAGGTTCTCCAAGAATAGGCAGAATCCCCTCCCAATTCATGGTTTCAAAATGTGCGTGCCTCTCCAGTTTCATGGTTCAGTTTTGGGTAGAAGTGATCACTGCAGCCGTCCATGAAGCTAAAAAGAAACCCAAACAGGTGAAATTATTATCCTTGCTGTTTTTTATTGCAATATTTTTTTACCTGCATTAATCACATTTCTTGAGCTTATTTCACCATCAGCAGTTTTTTTCTCCTTTTCCTGCTTTAGTCAGCATTTGCATTTAAACGGACATGCGCAAAATTCTTGGAATTTTTGATTGAAATTGTTACGCACAACCTTCTTGGAGGGAATTACCCTGTCTCTTACTGCCATCCTCCCTCACGTGCCTCCATCAAAGCAGTGTCAGTAACTCATTGTTGCCAGGTTGCACCTTTCGAGCTTGGTAGCCACCATTATATAAGGAAAGGAAAACTGGCAACATCTGAGCCTTGCTTGCCCAAAAGTGAGGGAAAAGTCAGTAAGGGTGGGATGGTAAAGAGGTGGGGTAGGTGGTCCTAGCTCCGCTGACATTTTGCTAAGAAGGTCCTCTTTCAACACGGTCTTATAGCTATATCGCCATGTTACATACAGTCATTAATTTCATAAGCTGTTTTGCTATTTCTTTGCCTTTAATATTCTTTTTCGTGTCTCATTTTAATTATTCCGGTTGTAAAATGCTTAATTTATTTACTAAAGTTGCTCTCATTTTGAGTCTTGCTTTTCCCATCACCATCAAAGTGTTTATCTGTTTAATACTTCTGTAGCATCTTCCATATGAATTCAAATATTCTGTACATATCACCAAACTTTCTCTCATATTCTACAAGCATTTAAAAGTTTTCAAATGTATTTTCTGTTGAGACCTTTTTCCACTTAAGGATAGTATTTTTTTTAAATTTGCTATATTACTGTAGTTAAAAGTATGAAGATCATTTTGATGATACAACTTAAAACATGCTTTTTTCATTATATTTTATAATGATACATATCGCTACATGTTTATAGAGATCTTACATAATCATCTACAGTGAAACCTCAATTTTATATTTTTGAGGACGCCATTAAGAATGTAAAGTAAAAACTAGTGGTAATTTTGGTATGAAGCTTGGTTTTGCATGTCTCAGTAACTTGGTTGTTGAGGTATGATGACAAGCATAGGTTGGAGACTTTTCAAATGCGGTTATTGGAGAAGGATGGAAAAAGTGAAATGGATGGAAAGGAAAAGGATTGAAGAGGTTTTGGGCATGGTAGGGGAGGAGAGAAGGCTCTTGCGAGAAACCCAAAGAAGGCAGGAAAAGTGGATGTAGGGCGTGCTGAGTGGTGATGGATTGCCGAGGAATGTGATAGAGGGTAGAATGTTGGGTAAGCAATGGAAGAGATTAAGCATGTTGGATGGAATAATGGGCGAAAGACTATATGCGGAAATGAAGAAAGGGGTATTTTAGCATGGTTGTTGAGATGTTAGTGTGGTTTGCCCATCAGAAACCTATCCTAACCAGTAGATTACTCTTAAAAAATTGAAGAAATATTTGAAATCTAGGTAAATTGAGTTTTGGTGTGAACAAATATTTTAAAATTTCCTGTGCTGTTCCCATAGAAAGATTTGGTTTCAGATTTTGGATGCTCCAGTTCTGTGAATTCATAGAAGATGAGATATCGGAAGCCAACTACTTTTCAGCTACTTTTAGTAGTAGTCCTCTCTACTTTGAGCTACATATGTTCCAACAGCTTACTTTAATTAGCAAAATACTGCGAGGTTTTCTCTATTCCAAAAACAACTGAGCCACAAATGAGCTGTAAACTGTAGGTGAGAAATAGAATTTAAAGCAACTTGTGATAGATTAAGCCAAATAAATTTCTCAAACAAACAAATACTATTTCAGACCAGATAGCACCTGATTAGCAAGATTTAATGTAGGTGTATAATCACAATGATAATATTTACATCATACCCTGCTACTTACTGTGCATATAATGCAATACAAATTACAAACTCCATTAAGATGCTTTGCAAATGAAATTTATAATTTGCTGTGTTGGAATCGAAAAGCCAAAGATTGTAAAAAGTTTGTGGCTAGGGCCTGTTAATGTTGGCCCTCCTTGAATAGGTATAACTGAAGTATGTACATATTGGCATTACTGGTGATTCAGAGGGGATAATATTTATTTAAAAAAATCAAAGACTATAATTATCTATTTCTATTTATTTTGAAAAGCAACTGTGCCTCAAAATTAAAAATTAGTTATTATACATTTTATACTGCTAATCACTCTTTTTGGCTCAAAAATAATCTTAAATAAATCTCAATTAATGACACAAAAGGGCTAAGTTTTAAGTTATGCCTGTGTAATGTCCTATTTTATGAATCTGTTAAGCTGCACTAAATGTCTGCACTTCATCACCATCAAGTATCATTATCAAAGTAAAATGTTAATTATATTTTTCAGGTTAAAAAATAGGTTATGTAAGTTTGTGACAAAGTAACAGTTTGTGTAACAATGTTAAAACATTTTGTTAGGGCTTACTGACAGGACATGGTACAGTATACATTTCTGGATATCTGGTAAGATATCCTTTCATATGTTCATTGATTGTGTGAGTGTCTAAAGTATTAAACTCAGCTTGTACATTATTTAAGACCATGGCTTGTTCATAAAGCTAAAGTATTCAATATATTTGACATGGAATGTTAAATAAAAATAATTTTGTATACTTGAGATTTTCATTATGAAATAGATAGAAATATTGATGTATGCTTGAGAAATACTTGGAATAGAATTTAAGTATGTACAGTGCTTTGAGGTTTGATAGTGAAATGCCATTTGTTTCTGAAGCATGATTGATTTATTTTTGCATTCAGCCAATGCTTTTTGCTTTGCCTTCATATTCATTCTGTGATTGATATATATAGATGGGAATATATAAACCATTTTCTTATATTATTTCAGTTGTCTGAAGGAATATGGGATAAGTTCTTTTCAAATCAGCAGTCAGAAGAAACATTCAGAAAGAAAATGCTTCTATGGAAGTCTCTCTATGTATTGATTAAGGTAAGTCTCTCATTGTTGCTCTCAGGATTATGAGAGTTATAGTTTGACAAAAATTATGTTGCACGGAGGAAGCAAACTTAAGATGTGCTTCTATATTAATCTGCTGGTAGCATATCTTTGTAGGATGCATACATTGATCTACTTTGCACTCTGTAAACCATAACTTTACTGAGCATACTTGAATCATGCGCCAATTTTTTAAATGGTAATGTTTTGTGGAAAATTTTCAGGCAAAAAAATATTATACCGCAAAGAACTAATATTATTAATTAGCAGATGGTAACTTTTGGTTATGGGTCTGTTCAATTTTATTTGGTTCTGGGCTAGTTTCGTTCATAACTTCAAATGCTAGTTCCAGTTCTCCATTCTAGTTCTGAATTAGGTATATAATTAGTTACCTAGTTAGTTTTGCTTTGGTTTATTTTCTTCAGCAAACTAAATTTTTTCTGAAGTGCAATGGTTAATAAGGGGCACACTTGTCCAGTGGGTAGAGGAATGGGGTACTAAGCAGAGGGCCCAGGTTCAATTCTGGCTGATGTCTTTGGACACCCTCAGCCACAACCAAGCTGTGTGATATTTTGGGTGCCACATCTTCCTGGGAAACCCTCCCCCCCCCACCCTGATGTGTAAATTTCACACACCGTTGGGCTTAGTATTGGATGAGTTCTACCTTCACCTATCAAACCAACCTTTGGGTTGCTTACTGTGGTTGGTTAATGTTTAATGTGTATACTTAGAACAACATAGAATACCTATTACCCCTTCCATGGTATATGTACTTAGAATAACACAAAATGTATAATAATACCAGACTTATATTAACATTAAAATATTAATTTTTTCATGAATTTTTGTATATTCAGGATATGGAAAAGTGTCCTTGCACTTTGCTAGGTGTAGGCTTTGTCTAGGTAGACTGGCTTTGAAGTGCAAGCAACTGAGAAAATACAAAATATTGTGTGAATTGGATTTTCCTCTATCCCTAGATTCGTTCTCTTATGGATGAATGAGAGAATATTTGGATATCATTTCCCCTGCTAACAGACCTATTTTTATTTAAAAAAATTGCAGTGCCGCCAGAGCAATTTCAGCTGAAGCTGAGGAAGAGAAAATAATGAAAAAGACAGTATTCTGCAATCAGTATCTGTCCTTGAAACCTGAACTGTACATATTTCATGGGTTAATTCTACAATCTAGGAATGGTGTAAGCTGGAATGTCTCTATGTATACAAGGAAGATCCAATGTTTTGCATATAAAATTTTTGGAAACATGCATTGATGAAGATAATGGAAATTTCTATCCAAAAAGAATTTGACATCAAGGAAGTAAGAAGGTTGAGGTCATAAAGTAGGAATATTGAAAACCAAGTGTATTATTATGCATTCTACAGAATATTTCTACATTTTTATTGAGACTCCACCAGTGCACCTGATAATGGCTGCATATCACAATCAGAAAAAACAGAAGAAAATAACAGTATACCATGTTTTATTTGGTAAAAAAAACCAATAAAACTGAATCAATTATTAAAGCCACTGTGGGACCCTAAAGAAATGAGAGGGGAATTATAGATCATTTCCAATTATTCATTGATTTATGTTTTATTGCATTAGTTAATCTGTTGACCAAATGGCTTCCGTCTTATTCTTTTCAGAATACCTTCCCTCGCTATGGTTTGTACCTAGTGGGTTCTACTATGAGTGGCTTTGGCAGTGACAGTAGTGATGTGGACATGTGCCTTTTAGTTCGTTATTCTGAGATGGACCAGCGAAATGAGGCTGTGGGTCATTTGGAGCAGATACTACATTACTTGAAGAGATGTGGTATGTGTCATAATTGGATTAATTAACTGCATACCGAACTAGAAGGTCATCTTATCACATTAAGAAAATGGTTGACCTGTATTATTGATGTGTAGAAGTGGTGAAAATTACCAGAAAAAGTTTTCCAGGTGGTGTCATGCATGCTAATTTACGTACAAAAATCATTTGAATCTTTCACACTGAAAAAGTTGAAATCAGTAAACAGAAAATATGCTAGGGAAACAAAAAAAGAATATAATAGGGAACAAAAGTATGTTACTGCAAAAGTGTTATCTTAGACTTTTTTTGCATCTTTTCTTAAAAATATGTACATTGTTTGGATAAGGCTGAGATAATTCTCTTGGCAGACTGTTCCAATCTACGATGGTTTTATTGAGCTATGAGTTTTAAAAATATTAGTCCTTTGTCAAAAAATAAAATTTTTCAAGTTCAATTGTCCTGATTAATTTTTGATGCTGTCATTAGCATGTAATTGTGTAGTAGCTCTTACTCTTAGGTTATCAAACTATTTGTTTTTTTTATTCTTCACAGATTTTATTGATAATGTTGAATTGATCCAAGCAAAAGTGCCTATCCTCAAGTTCAGGGACTCCAGGCGTGGGCTAGAAGTGGATCTAAACTGCAATAACTCCGTGGGGATACGAAATACTCACCTTCTCTACTGCTATTCACAATGTAGGTAATATCTGTAAACTCAAGTTGTGCACACCTAATTCTTTGAAAATTTGTGTTCATTTCCTCCCTCATAAAAATCTTTCCTGAGTTGTGGATGAATGTTATTACACCCTCTGCTTTTAATTGGTAACTGGAAATTTGACTTCTAAAAGAATCAGTAATTTAAGGAACATCCGATATCTAAGGAATTATATTCTAAAGCCTAAATATCATTTCTTATTCTATTAAGATAAGTGAATAGTATGAAATTAGCACTGTACAAAATTCTACATAGTTGAGTATGTGTTTTAATATAGAATTGGCTGTAAATATAATTGAAATTATTTATAAAGATAAACAGGAAAATGGTTGTAAATGGAACAATTGCTATTTTTGATACAAACCTGTCTGCATAGACTTTTCCTCGGGCTAAGTAATGTGATTATGCATAAAGTAGAAAAAGCTATAAGTTCAATGGATAAGCCTCATGGTTTCCTCAGTTGTATGCAACTAAAAAATGTGTATACACACTACTGCAAAGGCAATGCCAGAAATTCTGCAATTATCCTTTGAAATGAAGAACACTGCGGTTCAACACGTAAGAATTCATTTTACTTCATGACCAGATTTCACTATGGGGTTGCATCATCAGGTCAAGTGATGATGGCCTGGGGATGGTGAGGAATTTCGTTACCCCATAGTGAAACCTGGACGTGAGGTTAAATAAATTCTTATGTGAAAGTGCAGTTTTTTTCATTCCATCACAAATCATGATGGAATTCCGCAAAGTTGAGCTGGGAAACGGTTTATTTTATTCTGCAATTAAGTTTCTTCCTCAATGGTCATCTTAAATTAATATGAATGAAAAATAATATGGAGTTTGAACACAATCTAGGAGCAAGCATAATTGGTGTCCCAAATTGCAGCAAAGGTTTATTTTGGAAACCCTCTCCAACAGCCTTTCTGGCACACACCTAGGGAGTTGGTGCACCTTTGCTCCAACACTGGTTATGTAACTTGAGTGTAAGAGAGAAGAATGAATTTGATGACTAAGGGCACTGCTTCCATGCCATTCGGCCCGCATGAGTCATTCATCTATGTATCTGGGGAGATGATTCCTATTATTTATGGTGTGAGCCCAGTGTGTTCTTGTTAGTGCACTTGTCTTTGTTCCTATGAATTTTGAAGTATTGGGGGCATGAAGGTGATTCACCTAGGGTAAGCAACATTTGATGTTGCAATGTATAAGGGTAGCAATCATTGCCTAGTAATTATATAATAGTCATGTTTCTCTATTTAGTGGTGCTGGTACTTTATTTCAGTGGATTGGAGAGTCAAGCCATTGGTTCTTATTGTGAAGTTATGGGCCCATAAACACAATATAAATGATGCGAAGAACATGACTATATCCAGCTACTCATTGACTCTCATGGTCATCAACTACTTGCAATGTAAGTAAATTACAGCAGGAAAAATTGCATTATAATTAGATTCTTTCTGTCCATTTCCTTGTTCTGAGTCATTGGTTTTCATTAAGGCTGGCACCCCTAGTGAACAAAATTGACTGGTTACAATTTACTGTATTAATTATTTATTAATTAACTAGAGGTGTTAAAGGTAAGTGTATAAAAAATCCGGTGAAGATTACAAACAAATCTGACATACCATATCCATACGACTAAAAGAACTTCCTATTTCCAAGATTGCTCATTGTTTTACTTCCTAATGAGAAACCACCAGTTTTCTTAGTACATTAAAAAAAACCTTTGTGCAGATTAAACAATTATTCATTTAGTCTAAGAGTAGAATTTATAATAATGTGCAGTAACTTTTTAATCAATGAAAAAATCTTGTAAAATTATTGTGCATGTTCCACCAATTTAAAATGTCCATATCAAGATTTAAAAAAAAATCTGGTGGAAACTGTAAGACTGAAATGCCTAACAAAATCACAAGTAGTGTGGAAAAAAGTAAAAGCCTTATGATGCATTCATCATTACATATGATTCTTCAAAATGGATATAAAACATCCTATTACATATCATATTTGACCATCAGATTCCGTTTTTAAATCCTCTGGGCCTACCAAATGAAAGCCGACCAATGATGATCCGCATGCCTTTATTCCTCCAGGTGGTGTCACTCCTCCTGTGTTACCCTGTTTGCATGCTATGTACCAGGGTAAATTTTCTCCTCATTCAGATATCCACAGGATAAATCTTGCGGAGGAAATGTCACCTTATGACTCTGAAAATGCAATGGCTCTAGGAGAATTGTTCCTGGGATTCCTTCGCCATTATGCCCTTAATTTTGAGTGAGTATTTTTGGTTCTGTGGAACACATGAATGTGAGGTTTTTAGTGAATCGGGGAACTTAGTATCATAAATATTGGGTTCATCAAAGCTAACAGTAAAAGAGCATATTTGGAAGTGAAGTACCTTGATTATTACTTTCACTTACAGTATTTGATTTGGTTTCACTTAATGTTTGGTCCAATGTAATACAATCTCTATTATGCTGGCTCATCCACTGGTATGAAAGCTATTTGCATGAAATTCTTTGTTTTGGCCTCTTGGTTCTACGGTACATTGTCCTGTGTTTAAATTCAGGTGCTGTAAGCATCATTATTTGAACCAGATACAAAAATGGGTATTGCCCATTTTTGTATCTGGTTCAATTGGTTTGTATCTTGCCCATTGGACATGATGCTGGTTTTTAGCAGCCAAGGGAAGTGGATAAGGGTTTTCTCTATGATTTATTGAATAATAACATTTTTTTATTTTAAAGAAATTGTAAGCACTTGACTTATCTCATTTTGTATTGGATTGTACATTTTGAACCTATTGTTTTGTCTTTCTTAGCTCTCTTACCAATTTCTCTCCATATGGTTGGATCACTCACTCACTAAATGTGAGTGAGTTTAGTATTATTTAACTTATTAAGACTTAAAAGTCCCTTGCTGGCTGGGCATAAAGTATGGACTCGTGGCCCAATTGGTATTCAAGATTGATAAGGAGAAACAAAAGATATAAGGAAAGAACAAATTGTTTACTAAATTTTAGAAAGATTTATCAAAAATTATTATTGCTTCAGTTTCAGCCAGGAAGCTGTCTCAGTAAGGCTGGCATCTAGGATTTCCATTGAAGAATGCAGACGAGTTAGGAGTTACAAAAATGATCCTCATCAATGGAAATACTTGTGTATTGAAGGTAAATTACTTAACAAGCCTATGTTAATTCTTCCTTAAGCTGGGAAGGATGAGGTTGGTACTGAGCCTATGCATGCCATGCTTTTTTCATCTTCTTTGGTTCCCGCTTCAAAACCCAAAGATTATAATACCAATTTTCGTAATACATTTGGAGGCTTTTCAAAATCTTGAATCTCAGCATGGAAACATCAAAGACCTGAAATATTAAAAAAAATTGTGTTGTGGACAACCTGTGACACACTTGCTAATTTGAGTAATAATAATATAATTTTCTTTCCATTTTTTAAAGTGAAGGATGTCCCTGGGGTAGCAACGTCCTTGGTCATATTACATCTCACAGAGTCCCATTGTGTTCATCATTAGTGAAATGTTCATACCCGTGTGATTGGAAAAAAACTGCAATTCAGCTTGCAAATAAAAAATGCAAAGGAGGAATTCTAATTTGATCCAAATAATCCTTCTCCACACTTCATTTATAGCTATTGCCAAGGAAACTCTCATGTAAAGTTTTACAAATTCTAGTCAACATTTAGAGGGCACACTTATTATTTTATAATATTTTTTGAAGGTCATGCCATTGTTTTTTCCCATTTGCTCTTCTGCCCACGTCCCCTCCAGCATGATGATGTGTTACAAGGTCACTTTAAAGGGTATAACTGTGAGTCAAAAGTGAAAAACTAAATTCATGTAGGTTGATCTATTTAGTGACGTATAATATTATTGTGACCATTGCAACAAGGAATCCTTTTGTTATACGTGATCCAATTTTTTTTAACAATGATTGCTATGGAGAAATGTGTATGATAAATAAGCAAACACAGTTATTATGTTAGTCTATAAATTAACTGCATTCAGTTGAATGATTAAAGACAACTGTTTTAATGCCTAAGAGTTTGAGGTGGTGTTCTTAAACGTTGTTTTATTCCCATTGAATACTTCATATGTAACAAGCTAATTAAATAAAACAATTCCTTTTCAGAGCCATTTGATCTCACCAATACAGCCAGGTCAGTTTATGATAGAGATGTGTTTGAAAGGGTGAAGCATGTTTTCCGGTCTTCCTGGCAGAAACTGAATGATTCCAAAACTATTGACTGCCTCTTTGAAGATTAAAATCCTCAGTCAAATCTTTGGTTGGGCATTCAATATTATGATTTATTTGATGATGCTTGTCTGGCTGTTTATGGACATAAATGAATGTGCAATTGGCATCATCTGTTGCACAGGAAAGAGTAATGGCTTACAATGTGCCTCTTGCATCTTTAACAATGTTAGGTGAAGGTGCAAATTTTTAAAATCTAAGACAGTGTTGATGTAGTTTAATACTCAGGTGAGAAAATTATGTACACATTGTATGTTTGCAGCTCACTTTTGATGACCACACCATCGCTGAATGTTTGAGAAGAGTGAATGAAAGAGACTGATTTGTTGTATTCCTTTAAGTAGTCATGGTAATGGAAGAACAAATGATCTTCAACTAGTCACTTAGGAAGCAACTGACTGTGATTAAACTAGTGGGACGTGTGGGGAGAGGGAAGTGATCACTTTGTCAGTGGCCACTTCAATTCGCCCTACTGGGTGAAAATGATTATATCATGAGCATTTAATTTACAATTATCAACAGATAAATAATTTTGAATACATGTTCAGAGAGAAGACAGTAATTTATTTTATGAGAGAAAGAGGGAGGCCAGTTTTTTCACTACAATTATTGGGGAAGATCTCTAAATGAGAAATTAATTCAAATAAGAATTTGTAGGTTTGAATTGTCAATTACAGTGCCTCTCATTTTTAGCACTTTAATAAGAAAAAAAATGTTTTATCGTGTGAAATTTATGCGTAATATCTGTGTATATGATATTTATTTCAACTGGCAAGGTGAATACATTTTTGACCCGTCAACTTTTCTTTCAAACTTTGGCAACCGAATTGATTTTGGCCTGCTTTCATATGAGAATATGATCTTGTGTTTCTGTTTCTTTATCTGTATTTCTTTTGTATGCTCTTGAAGGATTCAAAAAGAGTACATTTTATCCTTTCTTTACTCAGGCGATATATTTTGAGGAGTTGTATTATGTGTATTCTAAAAGATAGCCTTTGTTTGTTGAATGTTAAAGTGCATATACATTTATAATAAATATAGGGAGAAAACTACTCCTAATGGGTAAATGCATATAATTACAGTTTTCCTTTATCCCAAAACTTACTTTAACTGGAGAAAGAAAGAATTTATATATCTAATAGTTTTCATCGTAGTACCCAGTTTTTGTGTGCAGCGTGTGAGGGCACAAAATTAATTAATACCCATGCTACATGGTTGGCGCATGTTTGTGTGCATGTAATAATTTCATAATTATCTTTTGTGATGGTGCTCGGTAATTTTTATTAAATTTTGATATTGACCTTGAGTAGTTATTTCTGTATAACTTTATAGTAAGGAGTGCTTCATCATTGAAAAAATAAAAAAATAATAAAAATAATATTGATGGATGCAAAGGAATGAGTTGTTTTCTGAGTGCCAATGTTTGTGAGAACGAATAACTGTTTGGAAACTGTAACAATTTATTTAGTTGAATTCGGGGTCAATTGGGGTGATCTGTGGTCGCCTGGTGCTCATTTATTGCTCATCTGATTTGGAATGATTCATCAGTACAAATGGGAATTGAGTCAATTTACATAATTTATTTTTCATTAGTAACGTGCCACAGGGTATATTGGTATTAGTTGCTGGAAGAGCTCATCTGAATGATCCATGTCTGTTAAGCGTATGTATGTATATTGTTCATGTTAAGAATTTCTCATCCATTTATGTGTGTAAGGATGGGGGCAAACAAACCAAACTTTATGTTGAAGATGTTTCTTATCTTGGAAAGAACAGGTTGAACTATACTTTCCTTTAAATGTTGTTTGAATTGAGCCAGTGAGAAAAACTGTATACTTTGGACTCATGTTGAACAAATGTGAGTTAAAGTTGCAGGGAATGCTATGCCAAGTCTCAGTGCCATATTAAATGATTGAAAATAATTGATGGTCTTTTATTGTGAGAGTGCGGATACCATATTTCCCAGCCCATAAGATGCACTTTTTTTACTCCAAAATCTGTTCTTAACTCAGCCTGGATCTTATAGGCGTAATTTTTGTAAACTCTAATGTGATAAATCACAGTGTGCCTTGTGTGTTGGCGTGTCTTATAGGCTAGGAAATATGGTATATATTTCCAATTCTATGAACCTTTCACTACAGATAATGGAGTTGGGGATGGACTGGACTAGATTTAAATTAACTGAAAGGGTCCTTGTGATTCCGCATCTGTACCAATATGGGATCACAAGGACAACTGGAATCAACCAGGAAACAAAGTTCACCTAATTTAGTCAAGTATTTCCATCATGAGATCCACTTTGTCATGAAATTTTAAAGAAGTATATATTAATTTCGCGAATGTTAATGACCAAGTTTTGGAACTACCATAGGTGATAGTAAAATTTGAAATGGGAGGGTGGATTTAGGGAAGGTAGATCTTGCTTTAAGTGTAGTGAACCTTCCATATCATTGTATGAAATTAAAACATTCAAGTTATTTGGTACTGGTATCTTCCTTGTGTTTCCTGGGATATCCTGGAAATAATTACTCTTTCATTGTAAATGGATTAGTATGTGTAATGCAGTAAATTTATCACCTTCTACATGAATCCTGAGATCTCCAATAAGTATCCCAAAAATACAGATAAGGCATCCATGCTGCCCATATATCTAGTATAAAATAATTTTCATTAGTAATGTGCCTCAGGGCACAGGATTGGCACTATTTGCTGGAAAAGCTCAGCTTAATGATCGATGTACCAGCTCCTATCAATGCTTAAAGCCAAATAATAGAATTACTGGTGCAACAGCAACACAAATGCAGCCAGTTGAAATGTTAATACTTGTAGGTCCTGTTGATACCTCAAAATAATGATGTTACAGCTATGAGCATTCACAAAAAACTTATACTTTGATCAAAATAAAGAATGAATCTTGTTCCTAATTATTGAAATTTCATTTCAGCATTGGAATTTCATATGATTAACCATCTTTAGCTTACTACATTCTTACACTTCCACTACATGTGATTCTGATTTAATCCACGAGTAATACCCTCCTCTTCTCGTACTAACTACATGGTCTAGCTTAGAATTTTCTCGAAAGATCACCAGTCATCAAGAATAACATAAACTTCACTCAGGTGAATAGATATCGATTGATTTTCAAGACAAGGTAGGATCATCCCAAGTGGAAGGTTTACATAACTATAATTGCTAATAAATGCAAGTGCGTGCAAGTTGAAAAGAAATTTTTCCTTAAATTTAAAATAATTTTATGATGTTGCATAATCTCAGAAGAGTGCCAGTAATTTATAAAATCAAACTGAATTGTTAACGTTAGAGTGGGGTCTGTATCACATGATTTAGGTAGTGCACCATTGTTGAGTGGTCTGTATTTAATGAAGCCATTGATACAAAGAGGCACACCCACAATATCAGGTGATACTGAGGGCTTCATTTGGGTATCCCTGGCTGGGTGGTCATAGGAACATTAATGACTGTCAAAAATATGGCCAGCTCTAAAAACCAGGGCTGTCTATCCAAAAAATTAATAGCTTAAAAAGCATGGTCAGCAGCAGCCTATCTAATATCTTTTGCGAGAAGATACAAGATATTTTTTTGTGCCACAATGCACAATCCTCACATCAAACAAAATTCTATCATATGATACACATCCCTTGACCATGACAGTAAACCCTGTGTCATGATGCAGTATTCTGTCTCAGTTGTGCCAAAACCAGGATTTTCTGTATACATTTTTTCCTGAGTCTAGTTCAATAATATAATGCCAAAGGGAAAGCATTATTTGTGGTAATACTTTTAAATACATCACATATTCAATTGTATTCCATTAATTGATTAAAGGATGAAAATTCTCTGATCGACTACTGAAAATAAATGCATGGGGCAGTTTTACAAGCTTAGATTAGCAGTTGAATGTCATTGGTGGCATACTTAATGAGAAGTGTGGGATGTGCATGTGAATACATACCGAATTCTAATCAATACCATTTTGGAACGATATAAAGTTAAGAAAGGCAAATCAAGCAATTTATTATTTTTACCTCTGAAAAAGTAATTTATTACGAAAGAAAGTAGGTGTAGTAGAGTGAAAATGAAACTCCTGTACAATTTGCAATTGTGGTGATTTATGCATTTTATAATGAACCCATAACTCATAGCTATCATTAATAAAACCATAGTAATCAACCCTAAGGTTGGTTTGGTAGGTGAGGGTGGAGCTCACACAATACTAAGCCCAACGGCATGTGAAATTCACACATCAGGGTAG
>LYUA01001116.1:414181-424421 GCA_002093875.1 Calopteryx splendens | reverse complement strand
CCCCCCACCCTCCCGGATATTGGATACCCTCAGATAGTTTGTAAATGCTATGATTCATTTTATAATGCAAAATTACCTAACCAAAGTAAACTTAAACCGACCTAAGATAAAAGGGAAATTCATTATAATTAATGGCGAAACTTTATTTCTCTTTCGCTTTTTCTCCTTAACCTACCGGCGCACACTAAGCGGAGACATAATCACCCTGCAGGAAATACACATTTTTCCAGGTGCCAATTGGAGAAAATTTCTCGAGAGAATAGTTGCTGAATTTGAGCGGTAATATGAATTCCTTCGCATTGAAATTATATAAAATTAAACAAATCAATTTATAACCGAAGTCTGTCTCTCAAATCTATAAGTCAATTACATATCCAATTAAAATTCTTATATGAAATATTATTAACTATTGGGAAAACTCTGTGGTGACAAACTACATGGACTTAATTAGCTTTGAGAAATGGGGCCGTAGCATAAAATTGGAATCTTTATAATTCAGTGCCTTAGCTCAACCTTGTACTAACCAGGGTGGTCCCTATCTGAGGGTTCTCTTCCCCAACCATCTCTCCTCCCTTGCCCCCTCTACAGATTTGTATTTCAATTTAGACCCACCTTTGGTGAAGATGGAAATCTCCAGCAGGAGCACCCCACTGAGTTAAAATCCCTGGGGGTACCGCTTCAAAAGTGCCGACCCCAAAAAGTACCACAAAACTTTGAGTCACCATCCTGACTATTTACATATGTTGCATTTATGGCATGGTATACATATATGCATTATGTTTATTTGAAAGAGTTATTTTGTTTTTGTTATTTCCTGTTCAAATTAATGAAAAGCTTTATCTTATTTAGATAAAAATACTGCTTTACTCTTTTAATGACTTGGTAGTCTGGAATATTAATTTTTTTTTAATTCAATTCACATTATTAACTCAAATAATTACACAATGCATTTCTTATCTAACTATTGTGGATATAACCTAGCGGTCAAATTAGAGATTAAAATGTAATCTAAATTTCAAAATTATAACATCAAGGCTTCAAATTGAACAATGAATTCTTAGATTATTTATTATATTATAAAACAAAGGAAAGTTTATCAAAATATAGTTTTTAATGTTATATACAGTAATATACTTACTCTGGCCCATTGAATTTTGTGGAGTCAAGTACATAATTTCTATCTTGTCACACCCTCAGTTAATATTCATTTGGGAGCTCTCAGTCTTAAGATTACATGTTCCTTGTTCTCTTGTCCATCTCCTGTAAGGGCCGTTTTACACGATGCAATTAATTGCGCATTTTAATGCATGACCTGATGCGCATCCAAAATTGTGTCGTGTAAAGCGAAAAATTTCACGGGCAGATGAACAAATGCACGGAATATAGCCCCTGTTCTAATTTCGTGCATTCATTCATGCAATTTTGCGTATTAAAATGAGCAATTAATTGCATCGTGTAAAACGGCCTTAACTCCCAGTTAGTGTGTAAGGTGGATTCTGACCTGAATTTCATTTCAAGGACAAAAAGCAACAGGCTATTCACTGACAATACACGCAACACAGGATTCACCAATGATTTATTTTCCTACAAATTTGATTGGATGTGTTTAGCAGTACATACCAAAATGTTTCCTCTGGTGCAATGACTTTTTTATAATATCAACCTCCAAATTAGGTGATTTTCGTACATTTTCATTTAAGAAGTCAGCTTTTCCTAATACTTTATCCCTGGCAGGGCATTGGAGTGCATATCTGCTTTTCTTAAAAAACGTCTCCTGGAAATATTCAAAAATCAACGGGGTTAATTTTGCATGTACATACACGTTTGAATATTAGAGGAAGGTAGACACTGCAGCTAGTAGGCAGTACTTTTCAGGTGAGATGTTCTAGTTTAATCGGTTGAAATCCTGAATAGCTCAGAGTTGAATTTTCATCCTATCATTTGCAACTTGGAGTGGGGTTCCTGAATGGGCAATCCATCCTCAGCCCCAGTCTATGCGGGACCTTCGCCTCCTATGCAACAGCTCTCCATTATTACTCTCTATCCTCAACTCTTTGTCCTCAGCATCCCAGCTCCCATCCTTTTCAAACCCTTGCCAACGACATCCACCCATCTCTTTCTTCTTCGGCACTCTGGTTTAAATGTCCTCACCACCCTGTTCTCCGTCAAAATGAGCAATCCACCTTCCAAAATATGCCATTTTGATGGTTTATCCAGCAATATCTGGGACATCAGAATGGCTTTTGCCCAATGGGTGGACCCTGTGATAAATGTAAGTCAATGCCTGGAATCTAGAGACAAAGAGGCACCAGTCCAATAATGTCTAGGTATTCATGGTTGAACCTCTGAGATGGCTCTGAGAAAGCTTTCTGGGTGGGAAATTTTTGCCCATTGAATTGAGAGACAGCTCCGTAACCTGCAGTTACTCTATTATGTTACTGTTATGTACAGTTACTGTTATGTTTTCTCCTTAAAAATGCCTTGTTTGTTTGAAAAAAAATTATTTTCGAGTTCTTCAGGTTAGCCAAGTTATATTCCTCACCCTGCATACACTATTCCTATGCTCAACAAAACAGAAATAATATGGTGATTATTGGAGCAGTAGTTGGTACATACTTACCTTTTTTAGAGTTGATGTATCACAAGAACATTTTATGTCCCAAGGAAAGCCCAATTTGGAGGTGGAGTTGATTGCCTTATCAATTTGTGGGGCATGTACACATGCAAGAGTTGCTTCAACTACTGGTATTCCATTGATTTTAGGCATTGAGCAATGTTTAGGAGTGTCCTTGTTTGCCATATCAAATGTACCCAAGTGGACATTTGTTAGTTTCCATTGTGAAGGGGTTCAATATTCATCTTTTCAGATCCCATCATCTAAAGATGATTTTAAAACTACAGAAAACCATGTCTTTGCCTTCATCTGCTCCCACACTTTCTTCTGTTCATCAGTGTTAGTAATTTGGTATCTTACTTTATCACATCTTTTTCTATCTATGTATTTTCCTTTACTCCTCTAGTGCAAATTTTGAGCCTGGGCCCATATATTGATGTTTTATAAGAGGGGATTGCAACAATTACTTGGAGGGAGTAATTCAAGTAACTATGTTGTCAACACAGAACTCTCACCGTTAATGGTGTCCAACTAGCAAGAGATCATTACATTGCATGATACACATCAAAAACATTCTTTAAATACCCCAAATACAATATGGTCAATCCACCATGTACATGCGTTCTACACCTACAGCAACTATGAGGAGTATAGGATGAAAAAGATGGAAGAGAAGAGACTAGATGAGAAGGCTGTTGATGACATTCAAGAAATGAGCCTTGACAGGAATGTTGGGGAGCTGGGAAACCATTCCCTTCTCAAGAGCTTTAGGCAGCAGGATGAGCAAGGAATAGAATGCAAGAGGCTGTACAAAATCCAAAGAGAGAATAATAAAGAAAATGAGCCCAATAATTTGAAGGAAGTCTGTAGAGGAGTTGACACATCCACGGAAGGGAATCCTGATCGTTATAACCAACCCTTGTCCTGAATATTTTGCACGAGTCTGCTAAATCATCCCATAAACCCTTCTTACACCTAGGAATCAAGCCAAATGTGGCGGTAAAAAGTTGGAGAAGTGGATTAGTCCTGAATACTTTAATCGACTCCTACTGATGAAAACTTATGTTGACAGGGGAATTTAGGAGGGGCACATTTTTTTTTTGGGCCAAGCATTTAGATTGGAGGTGTTTTTATGCCATAAAGGACAAATTGAGGGATTGTAAAGTTATGCATAAATATTTTTGATCAGCAGACCATCTCATCAAATCTCTTTCTGAGATGAGAACCATCTTTTGAGGACAGGATTGTCCTAGATTCAATCTTTGTTTTATTTATGCATACTGGGAGGTATTGAGAATGTGACTGATGTGTTGGTCAATCTACATTTTGTTTTACTAATGTAATTTATTTAAGCTATTGATAGACCCATTTGTTGGTTTTCATTCCTTGGGGGCAGCTGTATAGTTGCATAATATAATGTGAAGAAGTACTGTTTATAAAAATAAAACTAAGCAGTACATAACTATTTCACAAGAAACTTATGGCATGTGTGCTCATATTAGTAACATTGGAGTTAGGCTTAGTCCACCTTCAAATGCAAGCTGTTTGAAAAGTTTAGCCACCCAAATGATTCCCTGTGCCATATTGGCATTGACCGGTGGCATGAAGTGCATCATATAAGCCTCCCAAGTGCATATAAGCCTCCCAATCTGTTTGAAAATCAAGGCAAATTTTGAAAAACATAAAAAGGAGCTAGCCCGATACCACTAGATCAGTACAAAGATATTGCTCAGCTAGATGGGCAACACAATTTCTTGCTTCATGACACCTTGCTTATTGCTTCGCCACTGTTGCTGAGAGGTTATTCTTCAAGATTGTTTTAATTTGAATCTTGAAGGATGATGAGCTGATGCAGTAGAATTTAAGACAGAATTTGGTGTTACTTTTTTTATTTTTTTTTAACATAACATGCCAGATATATTAAAATAACAAACTAAAACCTTGTGATGTTATATGTACTGCTTTATTTAATGTCTATGTTGGCAACTGAGGAAAATTCTGTGCCACCAAACTAAATACCAACTATTTAGTCTAACCCATGCATATAAATACCCAGCAAAAGTTTTCTTTTATGCATTTGCAAAAGCATAAAAAATAGATTAAATGCCTAGTGCTACATTTATATTACCCCTAAGCAATCCCATTATACAGAGCTTATCCATCATCTATAGTAGCCAACATATGTAGACCCACATTCATATTGGCATAAAATATGAAATTTTAGTCCAATGATAACAACCTAACCATAGCTACTGAACACTAATAAAGTATAATACCTAGTATCAATAGAATGGAAAAATTTTCAGTGATTGTGTGACTGCTTTGCAATGATTTTATTGGAAAATTATAGATTCCCTCTAGCTACAGTATTAAAGCTCTAATCCAAACTTCACAAATGCAATGAAATTTATCCTCTATCCATAAAACATTATAGAAATGAATGCATATGAAAATAGCCATGAATATTTTTGAAACCTCTGCCACAGTTTCTAAAGTACAATAAATTAAATACTGGTAATTTAAAAAGAGTAATTTCTTTATTTTTCTTAAACAGCAAAGGATAAATTAGAGTAACTTAAAAGAATAAGTATTTACATCCTGGGTGTCAGAAGTGCTTGGTCATGGCGTGCCCTTCCTCCACCAAGGTGAAAATCTGGGAAAATTTAACGCCCATGGTAAAAGCCCAGTAAGGTAGTTTTCAACAATGATCATCTCGCAGCACTAGGATAAGTGCATTAACTGCATTGATATTTGCTTTCAATCAGTCTTAAATATAAAAATTAACACATCACATAAAAATAATCTGTACATAAGGATGATTAATACGCTGCAGGTGATCAATGGGAAAATAATACTAGACAGTTCGTTAAATATTTTCCAGAAAAGGCAAATAGAAATTATCCACATATTTACATAAAAAAGAGAGAGCAACATTTAACAGTGAGGCACAAAATTGTGAAAATTAACAACACTTTATCCTCAAGAATCCACAAGTTAAGATATCTGTGAAATCCTAGTGGTCCAGAAGACCCATAATCCTGACAAAACATTACAAACCAGTGTAATTCTTTTTTTAACACTCTTAATGCACAATTTGTACACTGTAGTGCACAATTATGCCTTGACATGGGCAGTGTATACATAAAAAACACATCTTTAGGAACTTGAACAATATTTCATCCACTAAAAAAATATACAATAAAAAAAATATATCTGTGAATGAAATCTGGGTCATAAATTTACAAAAAAGTCACCTTCCGAGTGTAAGCAAAGGATTTGGTTGGACAGGAAGATGCTTTCAATGTGATAAAAAAATAAGGGGGGTATGAAGTACACCCGATTTGTCACAATGCAATCACAGGACACCACGGTGGGCAGCTTTAAATCATATTTTTGAGACTTTTCTTCTCGCACAGTCCACGGCAATCACAGGACACCACGGTGGGCAGCTTTAAATCATATTTTTGAGACTTTTCTTCTTGCACAGTCCACGGCTCACTTCAAGAGTCCATAACAATGTAATTGGGCTTTGTTGAAATTTCGGTTAGCGGCTCCTTGCTCTGGTCCGACTCGGGGCGGGAGTCTGGGCATCGCCCCGAGATGATGGAGGAGTTGGAAGAGCAGGCGTGGAGGGGAGTTTTGTGTGGCGTGTGGTGCGGTTGGGGAAATGTCTTCCCACTCTGTTGGTGCTGGTTCCACTCGCTCTCCGGATCCGAGAAAATGGTCGAGGAGTCCCTGTCCAGGAGGTAATCGAGCGAGGACGACTCTTCCCCGCTGCTGCAGCTGCTCCTGCTCTCGTGCTCTTCTGCAATTGCGGAAAGAGCACCAATAAATGTCACATTGCCGGATACTGTGAACAAACATTGTACAACACAGATTCTTAACGTCATGACCCTCAGGCACAGCCTCTCTCTAAAAATTCCACTTCGCTTTAGTCGCAATTTATGCTTACTCATTTGCAAATTGATCGTTACACAGCCATGTGCAACATTAGCAAAAGCATTCACTTTTTAAAATAAGGCCATCCACAAGTAAACCTTTCACAAATCGATAAATATGAAAGCAACAGAAAAAGGCACAACTAAAAATGTTGTGGATAATGAGCCATAGAGATGTAAAACACAGATATAAAGCATTTTTATATCATGACTTGGCATTCGAGTGTGTGATATTAAAACTTGTGTGGATAATTTTGTGGGAGGCAATTTTAATTAATTTAATCTCTTATCCCTTTAACCTCTTATTAATTTTCTTATATCTCATAGCAGTTTGGCATCTTATGAACATTAATCAAATTTTAAAAACATGACAAAAACTTATCCTAGTAACGTTCATGCATTTCACATTCGGGTAATTAAATCCATTAAGTTAAACAATGAAATTATTGGTAAGCGAATACAACAACATCAGATAACTGTGAGTTACATAAGATTATGCATTTACATATTGTATGATATTATTTAGAAGTTCAAACAAAAAAGGCAAACATGCATTAGAATTAGATAAAAGTATTCTATAATTGTGAGTGAGAGTCACAAAGTAACTATTTTTCTTAAGGAAAAGAGTGTTAATAAGCTCACTATCAGAAATGGAATTTGTTTCATTTCAGCAAAATAAACAGCCATAAGGAGTATACTCACCATCATCAGGTGAAATAAGCTGATCCTGGCCCCCCAGCCAATTTATATCAGGACTTTCATTTAATTCTGAATTGGTATCGACATTCCAGTTGTCATCATCAAATTCAAGGTGAGTGTTGGTTTCCCTTTCTTCAGGACACAAGACAGCAGTGGAGTCAGTGTCTGTGACATCAAAAATTTCTGTCACTTTAACCTGGAGAAACAAATTTTGGATGTAATACACAAGTGTGGGTTAAAAAGAAAGAGCAAGTAAATCATATGCCTGATTTGATAATTGGCTACTTTGCAGATACAAAATTTACCTATAATTTGTCAAGCATACTGATCACAATTTTATGTATTTGAAATTATGCAAGAATACTAAATTAATGGTGCTGTAGCGATTACCTAAGAAAATTCATGACAAATCGCAGTAATCAACCCGAAGGTCTGTTTGATAGGTGAGGGTAGAGCTCACCCAGTACTAAGCCCTATACGTCGTGTGAAATCAATCCACACATCAGGGTAATAAGGGGAGCCAGTTCCTTATTCCCTGTGCCACCTGAGGTTTCCCAAAAATCACACAGCTTGGATGACGCTAAGAGTACCCTGAGGAGTCGCCTGGAATCGAACCTGGGGCCTCCAATTACGAGCCCAATGTCTACCCACTGGACAACCATGCCCCCGAAAAGTCACGAATGACGTTGTAAAACATTAAAAATTTTTCAAGGCATAGTTATAGGTTTGAATTACATTTTATTTAATATGATTAGGAATGTATATTCATGACAAAATCAAAAAAATGTCCATTTATTTAATACAATACAAAATAACCACTGTGAGGCTCTTTAAAGTGATCTCAAGATTAATGTGAATCATCATGTGTGTGGTCTTTGGTTAATTTGGACAAATGCACTTTTTGAGAAAAGCAATCCTGATATCCTGATCAATCCTGATATACTCAGAATAGTAAAGCGTAGCAGACGGTAAAATACTTGAGCAGTAACTCTAACATTGGATCTCAAAGTGCTTGAATAAACCTGGATTCATCAAACAAATATCGGGAAAATAAAAAGTAAATCACTGCAATCAACCCAAAGGTTGGTTTTGATGGGTAAGGGTAGAGGGCACCATGGAACAACCCCCACGGCCAGTGAAATTCACACACGGGGGCTTGTCCCTCTCCCTTTGCCAACATTTGGTTTCCAACGAGGCTCAGGAAACCAGAAAATTGCACCAGTTGGATTTTTGATGTGAGGAAATAACTTAATTAAAATATTACAGAGAGAATTTATTTTGCATTAGCTAGTCCAACTTTATCTTGAATGTGCCATGAATCTTGAATATCCATTAGGGACTCGGCAGAGAAAAATTTAATTTCTGAATTTAAAAAATTGCAAATAAAAACATCAAAATTCTTTAATAAGTTTTATGAATAAACAGAAAAAAAATCATATCATTATTTGAAAACCTAGCCTATGACAGGATGTGCTAGGGGCACATTGAGTTCATGGAGGACTTAACCAAATGGAAAAATACAAAATTTATGCGTTTAATTCTGACCAACAAGGGAATAATTCTAGTTCCATAAAATATTGGTATGAAACACGCCATACTGAAAGGAGAAGGAAATTGACGTGTTGAAACTGATGCAAATGAATCCTTTTTCCCTTGCACAATTCCTGATCATAACAGCAGAAAACAATAGGCTTAACCATTGGAAATGCTTGAAAATAAAATAATAAATGCCCAATTTTGTTCTAAATTTCATTTTCAAATTTCAAGCCCTCCTAATGGTTGTTGAATTAACAGTGAAGAGCACATACCCCTGTAGTGATTTTCAAGGCAGTGTGTAGCTGTAGATAAGAACTAACCCTAGCAGTTGACATGTGTACTTTACACAGAAGCACTGCGACCTGAACAGAAAAACCTCACATGGATAACTACCTTCTTCATGTTTCTCACAAGGCTTTAATTTAAATCATGTCTCTGTACCTTATTATTCTCATCCATGTAGTAGAATGCCATTAGGGCGTCGTGCTGTGAGGTGACCTGGAGAATATGGTCAAAGGTGTCATCATCAACCATCGTGGTACCAGGCTCTGCAATGGCTGCATTCAAACTGGGCCTCCTCAAAGGTGCTTGACCCATGACTTTATTGTTGAACTTCATCGCTGAGCACTGGTCCCTGGGTACTTCCCTGCAAAATAATGGGATTATTTATAGATAAGCAGATATACTATAATTAATGTCTTTCATTTAAGGGGAGACATAATAAGAAGTCTCTTATACCACCCAACCCCATGTCACACACAGTTGAATCAAAAATGTTACACAAAAAAAGAAAGCAGTGTATTACGTGACAAACCTGATATTTATCCAAAAACTAGAATTCAAGCAAAACATGTATTTATAGAGGCATGAGAATTTTATTTCTGAGCATAGAAACTATTATGGCTAAAAGAAACTTCAAAAAACTTGTGAAAGTTTAAAATTTTACACACTTGAATCCCCTTCTGGAATGAAGATTGGCATTTAAAAATAGGTCGAGGATTTAGTGGCTTTCCAGTGGAGTACAATCCTAAGAGAAAAGCTGGGGCAAAATAAATGCCTCTATTTTCCTGGAGATGGAACGCAAAGCATTTGCTGGATTCACAAAGAGATGAACATACAAAACAAGCCAAAAATCACGCTACCATCTATCCTAGGAAAAATCTAGTAGAGTAGCTCAATAAAGATTACTTGAAACACAATGATCGTCAATTTATAACAATGAATTAAGTAAATATTGATGAAGTCAGATTAAAAGAAGCGAGGTCTGAGACCTATGGGTTCATAATGTAGAAAGGGGTTGATACTATAATCTATATAAATTGTAGTTTGCAACTTCCTGAGGGAGTTCTCTACTGTCGATGGAATTATTTTGGAAGTTTTTCAAAGGCCCACATGACTGCGAGTTGCTGCAGCCCCATTTGAATCAGCTTGGACCTTTAAACTGCTATCAGAA
>LYUA01001116.1:395714-408319 GCA_002093875.1 Calopteryx splendens | reverse complement strand
CAATTTATATAGCGTTTTTGGTATAGGCAGTGAGCACTCTATAGGGTCATTACTCTATGGTAATAGTGACTTGAGAGCAGGCAGTGCTACAGCATTGTTTCACTCCCTGTGTTATGACCTCAATAAATTTCTCCCCATTCATGGTCACCTTTGCAGCCAAAATATCAATACACATGCAAGTTTATTTCTATTTTTTAAATATTTTCTGAAAGGATCATCCCCTTTTTACAATTTAGATGGAATTTACCTTAATTCATTGCATAGGCAAAGAGTACCTACCCTTCCACATGCCATGAATCTAATTATTATGATGCCGGTAACTTTCCTTGGTATGATGCTAAGAAATCTTTTGAATTAGGTGACTCCTTTATGTATTTTCTTGGAGCAATAATCACAAGTTGCCATGCAGTAGATAACTTACAACGAAAAAAATGGTGAAGTGAAAAGCAGTTCAGGTATATGAGCATCAATCACAGTATTTTCAAGACTAGAAAAAATTAGCATTTGTTGTGAAGCCAGATTTTATATCATGTGTAGTTTCTAGGTTTCCATTCCCTTATTTACAAAGCATGTCCTTTGCTAGATTTTGGCTGAGCTTTTTAAATTAAATGTTAATGTACCTATGCTTCAGATGCATTAGCCTGCATTAGAGGATGTTCTGAAGTAATGTCACAAGCGTAAAATAAAATATGAAAAACTGTCCTTCAATAATTATGTTAAACAGTATTGTGACATCACAGCTATATTTTGAATTAATTTCTTGGCTAAACTTGCCTATTCCAATTCTAAAGAGCTAGCTAAAATTCCGCAACCCCAAAATAGCATATCTCTCCGAGTTTTTACCAGAGTCAGAGTTTTGTGTAAAATTTTAAGTTCAAACATGCACAAAAATAGTTCATAATTGCAGTACTTACCCTTCCTCAAGATTCAAGGTGAAATTGAAGTTCATCTTGTTCTTGTATGCATAATCTTTGGCAGATTCGATATCAAATTTGGCTGAAATAGAGAAAATAGTATGAATTTAATAAATAAACAAATATTCTTCCCACTATTGATCTAAATCTTGGCAGTGATATGACCTGATGAGTAGCACAGCAGCATTTTCCGGGCAAAATTAATTAAGAAGCAAGAAACAAATTTTGAAAAATTAATTCTACTATTTCTGAAAAATATCAACTAATACCACGATTTATAGGTGCCCGTTATATTTATCAAGTATCTTATCTGCTAGCTACTTATTCAGGGTGAATTTGAACAGTGATTAAATATCTAATAGCCATCAAGGGCTAAGAGCATTTACCTCTCATATCTCAATGTATAACATAAAAATATTTTCAAAAATAATCAGTAAACACTTTCAAATAGACACTTACTGCCTCTGTACTCTGTGATGGCCATCTGGCAGGTGATATTTGCACTGAGCTGTTGCCTCTTCTTATTCACCTTATGAATAAGGTGACTCAGATGCTCAATCATGTACTTGCTAATTAGCCACAAATTGTGACCTACTTTGGGAGCTGACGCCATAAACCTGCAAGTAAATAATTTATGCTTCATTAAAAAATTGATATTTACCTTCATCATACACGTATTTAATTACACTATACAGATTAGATAAACCCTGTATTGATTTTTGGGAAAAAAATAAAAAACACCAGCAAGAAGAAGCAGGGTGCAGAAAACACTCATGTCTGCATCTTACTGCCTACTACTGCTATTTCCTACATGATGGTCGATTACAATCTAAACTTCATATTTGAATTTTTTCTCTACAATAATTGCATCTTATCTAAAATATATTTCAAACAAATAATCAAAAGTCCTAGAATATTATACACATATTTATTTAAAGAAATTTAAATGAGCCACAGAGGGAAAATTTATGCAGGCTCAAGCAAGTGCTATGTAGTATTCCCATTAGAAAAGTTGCAATCCCCCTCGCAAATGCTGTGAGCAATACCAACATCATTACCACTTCACTTGCACAAACAAATTAACAAATACCTAACACTGAAAGTATGCCACACACCAGCATCTTAGAGACCAGAACACAAAATATTTTTAACATTTTCCCAAATTCCTCTAGTTTTGACAGCTTAAGTCCTCACTACAGTAGTTTTTAATTCCATATTGAAATTATTTATTACTTGGATATATTTAGACCCTCTTATAGGAATTCCCTATTCTTTCATTAATTTTTAAAATTTTCCCTTTTACATCGTTTTGAAATTTCCAGAGTTTCCAGTTCTCTTGCCACCACTCAAACCCAGGCTTTTCACAGCAAACCAAACTAAATTCTTTCATTTCTAGGCCCTTCATCAATAATGACCTCGTCCCTCGTCACCTCGTCCTTTCCAAAAAATCGAACACCTTCACGTAAATGGTTTTTGAGAAATATGGCAATATAAATATTGTACAGTTATGCTGAATGCCTTCAGTGCATGACTAAATTTACAAAGTATTCCAATGATTCCTTGATTTCATAATGAATTTTCAATTATACCGTAGAAAACATTTGTGCTATTTATATTTTTAAGCAGTGTTTATTTTGAATTATTGATGCAAATTTTAGGTAGATATTTATCATGTAGGTAGGTACTTTTCATGGATTACCTACCCTCAAATCATGCGCTCTGGCAAACATACATTAGAAATCCAAGGGGATAGTCAGTTAATGAAATGGCAGAAAGAATGAAATTTCTTTTTAATTGTGGAATAACTCAACATTTGAAGCAATAACAACATATAAATTTTTATTTACCCAAGTTGAATGAAATCTAGCCCCATGTACACTGAGATTTTAGATGTTTCTCTATAATAAGCACTATTTTATTATGTTGACAGTTTGTTATGGCAATCTTTCGCAGTGGAAACACTATAATTGTTTTCAAATATCTTTGGGACAGAGGGACAAGTCATTTGGGGTGCGGGGTGGGGGGGGAGGGGGGGAAATGAAATTTTCTTAGGATTCAACTTTGCAGGGAGCGACAACCCTGCAGTAGCCCGAGTCCAACCTCTCGGAAATTCAATTGTGCCCAGACCTCCATCGCGTTAAGTTTGTGAGTCTGTGTGCTCTGTTGTCAAACGTCTGTTGTGTTCATTTGCTTGATTTTCCTTGGTGCCCCCATCCATTTTCCTGAACCAACATGCTTCCTAAGGAAATGAAAGCATACCCATGCCCATATATAGCTTGAAGATATACTTCATTTAATTAACTGAAGAAATTGAAGTGTTTAAAACAAAAGCTTTGTGTCCTTAATTAATTTGAAGCATGTTCCCTGTGATTTTCTAATTCATTCAACACTCAATTCAGTTGGTTTGGACCAAAAAAAGATTATGTAGCCCATAAAAATATTCAAGGGGAATTTCCAAGCTATATCATGCCATTTGAGTAATAATCAGGGGATTTCTCTTTGCTATTTGGTATCAAATCACAAGGCATAGGATTATGATATTTGTTTATAACTTCTGTTCAATGCAGAAAAGATATTAACTTTAGTTTTCAAATGTCCTCTCGTGAATAATAGAGGCAACTTTCCCAGACCACGCCCATGCCCCTAAGGAACTGTGTTTATGGCTAAGATAATCCCCCAGTGTGAAAAAAATTGCAATAATGAAGAGTTTCCACCAAAAATATATGTCAGGGAGGGAATTGGTAGTTGATGAGGCGATGGTGGCTTTCAAGGGGCGTCACCATAACAGGCAATGCGTAAAAAATGAGCCAACGAAATGGGGATTCGAGGTGTGGGTGCTCCCTACTCCCTTAACCCTCCCTATTGTTTTGTGACAGTAGAATCAATCCACCTGACAGCCTCAGGACGGGATCATATGGGCCGGGAGGTTCTTCCTGTAAGATTTCCTCAGAATGTTAAGAAGAGAGTAACCAAGTTGTATCCTTCACCACCACCACACGAACCCGAAATTGGTTTCACATTACAGAGTTGAGTTTGAGGTGTCACTCTTGGAATTGCTCCCTCACCTCCCAGCAGGGGAGCCACCCAACCATTTCCAAGCAACAAAGAAGGCCCACTCCCAAAGATGTTTGAAAAGGATAAGTTTCAGGGCCAAAGCATGAAGGATTACACATTTTCCAAGAATTCGTTCATAAAGGGAGTTCCTGATTACGTTTTCTGCAGAACACTTCTTTCTTAGTTCCCAAATAAATTATTTCATACAGAGCAATTTATTTTTAGCTATTATTAATTCACAGTTGAAACATTTGAAGGGTAATATGTCCAGAGTAATGGCCATGGAAAATTTAATTTTGGTAAGCATAAGTCTGTTCGCATTGTATTCATTGAATAAATATGTAGGCACCCTTGGGATGAATGATCTGAGATATCCTCTTGTTTATGAGGGAGTGAACATCCACAGGAAACGAGATAATAGCTGCAAATACCACTAGACTGCTAAATAACAATAGGCACTCATAACTTATGAACTGTCAAATTTGGAAAGAAAAATTTATTGAAAAAAGGCCCATAGTGAAATTTATTTCTTTCAACCCTTTCCAATCCAATCGTCCGCCATTTTTTGTATGCATTAGTTCACCTGCTCCAGTGTCGGATTCTGTGCAGCATGTACTTTAGCCCTCCGATAGTGACGGTTGTACTTTTTTCCTCGTCATGCCTTGAGTTTAAACAATCGTGCATAAAACAAAAAAAATAACGGGGGGGAGTATGCGAGAGTCAAAAAAATTGATTTGGAAAAAGTTAGCTGGGGTAACTAACGGTTAAAGCTGGAGAACTGAATTTTTGCTTGTCTTATATACTCAAGTATAGATTTTGCTTGCTTGTTATTCAAACCAAGGAAAACTTATATTCTGCTCGTGGTTAAGTCACAAAATAAGATAACTTTTTCTGGGTCAATTTTTTAACAGACCACTTAAAAAAATGAATAGATCTGCTTTATGTGTAAACTTATGAAAACACTTGTAGCCAAGTATTATGTACCTATCATTAGATTTCATTCCAAGCATTTTTATTAGTTTGATTATCTATTTTTGAATTTCCCTTTTTTTGATTAATATTTATTGCAAATTTTGAAAAACTTACAGAGTTGCACATTAAAATGAGCCATTGAACTTTACACTTGTCCATAGTAGAAGGTCTGTGATATTAGGTACCCTTTATCATTAAACATTATACATTAACATGTTTTCATAACTTATCCAACTATTACATATTAAGTTTATATACACTTAAATACAACAGTTAAAATAAATGAAAAATATCTGAACAAATGACTCCATTCATATTACATGCTTTACACCAAAGTGGGAACAATGGCTATCCCGATTAAAGTTTAAGCACCAAATGGAGTGAGACAAAGGTGCTTGCACAATTAGGAATTTTGGAAGGAAAAGGACATGGATAGAAACGTATGACACAAACTAGGACGACACTCTTTAAAATATGGACGATACTTGATAGTTTTCACAGGAGAATTTCAACATCTCACATTCAAAGAGACTATGACTGCAGAACAGTTGGCTGAAAAACAAAAGCTGACGTTGGTACAGAGAGGATGAGACATGCACACACAGAAGATGACAAGCAGACTAGTGCATTTGACCAGAGGTAGTCTGGCAGTTTGCCCAGAGGGAGGTCAGGGTGAATATCCCACAACCAAAAGGAATATAGGTACTGAAACATTACCTTTTCTGAGGTCAATATACATTTCAGTGGGGTGTTGAGGGGGTGGGCATCAATTACTATGTGGAAAAATTGGCAAAACTCTGCACTTAAAATGGTTTATGCACCTCAGGGCCTGTCCTAATAAAAATTTTATAACTGATATTTTAATTCATCTCAGGCTATGAAGTTTTTAAAATTACAACACTTTTTGGAATTAGTTTGAAATGCCATTAATATTTGGAAAAATTACAATGGATTTAATTCGGTCTACATAAACAAAACTAGCAGTACTCTATGGTAAAAACTATTATAACGATACGGAGATAAACTTCATCAATTATTTGATTTCCTCCTCTGACCTGAGTTTCTTTTGATGTTAATACTCTGATGTACATTGCAAAATTTGTTTCATGGGAAAATTCACATAAAAATTCTCTTTTGCACGTTTGATCTCGCATAAAGGTAAGACAGTTCAAGAGTCACCTTCATCAGAAATGAACCAATTAAGCTATCATAAAAGGGGTAATTTATTAAAATCATGTTAACAGAATCTTTGTCTCGAGTCGTTACAGTGCAAAAAAGCAAGATGACCAAATTGAAAAGGCATAATTTATTTCTGCAATGCAATCTGGAAGGGCTATGCAGAGTTTTGGCAATCTTGTGGAAATAAAGAGTGGGAAATGAAGCCAGACCTTCCCCCTCGTCAACCCCACTTGACTCTGCTTGCTCACCTTCCTTGCGTTGCGGCCTCCGCTTCTATTTCTAGTTGATGCCTGAAGGTCAGGTGGGGTGCCAGGGAACCAGCGCAACCACAAGCCAACTGTCTCCTTACCCAATACTTTCGCCTGTCTAGTTTCCCAAGTACAACAGAGTGTTTCTGCACCATGTCTGGACCAAGGAGGCTGCATAGGATTGGGTGAAGGGACCCATGCATTTAGTGGGGAAACATCATCAATTGAATAAGGGGTGCAAAACAATGTTCCTAACCTCTCATTAAAATCAATTTCATACTTGCTAGCTTTCAGGTGCAAAAAGAATTTTTCAAGAAAGTGTAGAGTGAGTGTTTGTAGTGAAATCCCTCAGGTCAATCTTGTTGATAATTTTAAGTGATAATCGTCTAATGAAGTAATTTTTAATATCATAACAATAAAAAAACAGTATAAAGTTGAACAATTCTTCTCTGGTGTCACCCAATGAGTTTGAATAAATTTTACTGGACTTGAGTAAAATTGTAAAACTGTCGAGTATGAAATTCAGTTGAAAGTCTAAAGAAGTTAATTGACAAGCGAAAACATCTAGGTTGTAAGAAAGTGTGAGTTTTCATAGCCATTCCACTACATTCATGCAGTGTTCAAGTCACCATGCGAAAAGTATATTACAAGGGTGGAAGTGAAGAAGCCACATTAAGTACATGGAAAAATGCCAATGCCAGCAAGGAGTACTCAGGTAAGACACATGCTTCAGGTGGTCCTATAAAGGCTTGGAAATGAATTGCTTTATTTGCATTGCCATTATTTTATTGTTCTCTGCTGTGGGGCTTAGCACACAGCATTTCAGCATGGAATGAGCAAGGCACTGAGAAATCATTAACTGGAATGGGGCTCAAGCCTTCCTATCTTTCCCGGCAGAGCAACCAACTGAAAATTTGAGGGTGCTGAGTTTAAGCTAATGCCTTGTCAATGATATTTACAATAAAATTTTTGTTCTTCATTACTCTTTTCTATGCTTTTAGGAAATTCAAATTATTACATAAAATTTGAATGAATGCCACAAGTTTGATCCATATTCTCAATTGAACACAAAGTTTTTATATGCACTTAATTTTAAGCAGTTTACGATCACACTTTTGCAAATGCAAGTGCATCTCTTGCACAGGGTGGTCAGCAAACTCCATTCACAAAATTCCTCAACTTCAAAAATTGTCTCGAAACACTCAATTTTACTGGGTTCTCTTTGCATCATGTAATTTAGCAGAACCAGTTGAAACAGAGTTTGATTATTATGAATAGTGAATTTACAGTTTTTAAATGCTCCATTTGTTGTATTGTCTGACATTGACATACCTTTCTCAAAGGTTGTTCCAAATATTTTCGGCATAAATAATGAACTAGAGCAGGAATCTTTCAGAAAATTTAAACAGCTTCCAAATATAATCTTAATTTAAACTAAGATCAAAATAATATTAAACTAAAGGTTTGGCAAAATAAATTCATAATTTTAATGCAGATAAATTATGCTCACTAAATGCTTATGACAAGATAATGCTATTATTATTTAGCACAATAAAATTCATAGTTAAACTTCCCCTGTAAAAGTTGTCATTTCTGCCAGTTTTCATTGCTCACTAGGGGATAAATTATTTTCAATGTATTTTTAAAATTTATAACCCTTGGAAAAGAATCCCTGACATTCTACAAAATTCCCTAAATATTTCTACATTTTTCCCAGTTACTGAAATTGCACTGACATTTCCTGGTTTTCCTGCCCACCCTGCTCCCGTTAAAAAGGCAATGTAGAGTCATTGTCTTAGGAGCACACAAATACCTGTGATGGAAATAGGGATAAAAGAATCTTTAGTATGTTCTATTCAGTGAAATCCTACATTCCGATTCAAAGGAATCCTGAGTTAGCATCATCTCAATAGATTAGAAATTAATTAATGGGAAAGGCAAGCAAGTTGGAAGCATTAATTAGTGGTAACTAATCCCATGCCATATGTGATAAAATTAGTGTTATCTATCTATACGGTGAGCATTAATTATCTCAATGCTAAGTGCTATTTATCTATATACTGAGTGTTAATTTCATGCAATATATTTCTATAAATTATTCAACAGATAGGTCTAATTTGGATGTCTCAAATGTAAATTACACAGGGAAAATAGTATGAAAGCTAATGGAAACTAAAGAGTTATATTTCTAACAGCCTTTTACCCATAAAATGTTAACAATGGACCTACTTTGTATACGTTGCATAGACGATGTCGGCAGGCAAGATACATGGGAGGCTGAGAATGGACAGAATTTTCATCCCTCTGTGCTTGAATACCCAATTGATTATTCCCTTGTTGGCAGAATCAATGGCTTCTTGGAAGATGGTCATCACAGTATCTGGAAGGTTAGCAACTAACGCTTCCTAATGGGAGAAAGAATCAAAATACAGATTAAATGGGATTGTCAATGGCTTTGCTTAACCCTTTTACTGCCAGAGGGACGATCTATCAGCACCACTTTGTTTACTTTCATTGATTTTCCTAATTGACAAAATAGACCATAAACAATAGAAAATTATCACCAAAAATATTGTCAACATTGACATAAATATGAGCTTCATCAATTAAAATTAAGTACTTAATTTGATGGTGAGATTTCAAAAACTTCATGGCATGGCAGTTTTTACACAGTCTAACTGCAAGGGGCTGGCAGCAAAAAGGGTTAATATTCTATAACTAAAGAGAAAATTCTTTTGCATTAAAAACAAGAAGTGAAATTTTTCCCTAATGAAAGTTATATATGTATTGCCGTTTATGAGAAAATACTTTTTGCTAAAATGCTGCATTACGAATTTTTAAAAAAGGTCGAATATTCAGCTGGTTACACCTTCCAACATCCTTTTAAAAGGCTGAGCAGAGATATCCTTTCATTTATGAATTTTTTTACCAGTTCATTACAACTTAACGAACTACTCCATTCAGAATTTCATATGAAAAAGGACTTCTAAGCATAGGCGACGGGATGAGGAAATCACGCAACATCTCAATAACGACCCAAAGGACAATTACCTGTCGCTGCTGCTTGCATTCACAGCACTGAGGGTCAAAGTCAAAATTCTCATCAAGAGTTTCTGACATTGTGAACGTGGACTGTACAGCTAGGCACCTTGTGCAATTTATTAAGTTATTCCTGTGCAAAAACCTAAGGGCATCATCAAAGCCTTGCTTGCACATGTTGGAAAGCACCTGGAACCAAAAGGAAATTTCTTATTATTAATTACTTCCTCAATTAATTAAAATTCCCAAAAAAAGTTCACACAATGAAACATATTTCTTTCAAAGGAGGGAAGCATACCTCAGGCTTTGGTGGAAAAAGAATTCTGGTAAACCTATAAATATTTTGTCGGGATAATTCAATACTGGTGTTCGCCACATTTACCTGTGAATGGAATACACAAATTATTTCACACAAGTCCACTTGTTTCCCTACTGTCTAATACTTAAAATAATGGCTAATTCCTTTAAATCCTATATTAAATGTGAAAGGTTGCACAACCAGAATATGTAATGAATACTTAATGGCCACATTTCAAATCAGCATAGTTAAATAATAATTTAAATTGAGTATATGGTTTCCAACTTTTTAAAAATACCAAATGCATCAATTTTCGATAAAATTAAAAATTAATTTCATTATAATAGCCAAAGAATTTGACTATTCTTAGTGCGCACAATCACATTGCAGTCAATTATGGATCCAGCAATTTGTTTGATTAAATAATAAGGGCTGAGGACGGTTCCTTACATGAAAAAGTTGGGAAGAGAGGTCTCGTGGGCAAATGTCACTCTCTCCACAAAATGGAGAGACTGTGATGGTGTTCTCATCCAAAGTTGGCAGATTGTTGCTAAAACCGCCATCCATGTACCTGACGCCATGGAAGCGAGGTGGCAAGATCCCAGAGAACATCGGAATGAAGGAACTAGCAAGGAGGGCCTGGAATAGAATTAGGATTGTTAGACTAACTCAACGGAATATGAACTCTTCCTTGAAATGATTGAAGCGAATGACGGCAGGAGGAAAACCAAAGTAGGGACTTAATTTGCATGTGAAATGTGTGTGTGTGTGTGTTGCTCCAATAATGGGTAGAATATTTTGTGTGTGCATGCATTTCCATCAACGCAATTCAGCTAAAATAATTTCAATTTTAAAGAATTCAATTGTATCTATGTATTGTTTCACACTAAACATCTTTAGTTTGATACTTTAAAACTGTTGAAGCATTTTGGGAATACGAGCAAAGCCATATTTCTATGCATGAACAACTGGCCAGGAGCCTGGCCAATGAAAGGTGCATTCAAGAAGTGGTAAGGCGGGGATATGATATAATTTTTCGGAATGATATAATAATTCGGAAAGAGCATATTCGAAAATACGAAATCCTCCTCACCTGAAGAAGGTCCTCCTTGCTGGTGAAGTGGGATACGATCACATTTCGTCCATCGTAGACACGGGTGAGCGAGATGTGCAGCTTTCCGCTTACTCGGATATGAGCGTCCTCGGGCAACACCTGTAGTGTAGGTCACGGGAAGGAGCAGGGAGAGGAGGGGGTAGGGGAAAAAAAGAACGAGAGTGAGTTGATTTCGTCAAAAGCCACAACCTTGTGATCTGAAACTAATTAGGTTGGTTGGAAGAATGTTGAAAACGGGGAAGTGATAACATTTTTTTTCCTCGCTTCGCGTTCTTTACGGTGGACCGGGGAAACATTCTTTCAAGGTGATAAACGTGTTCGTCGCCGCTTGGGAGCGGCAACGCGATGCCGAGGTGCATCTCCGAGTAACGGTAGAAATAGGTGGTGCCCAAAAGACTTTTCTTATACGCTGGATCCCGTAGCTTTCTCATCTCAAGAGCTGTCCAAGAAATTCTCCATGCACTTCTTGTTGAGTGGAATGGTCGTGCGCATCGACGCACACACTTTAAAGCCTCTGGATCGAGAGTAGGTTTAGTTTACTGTTTCGCCGAGTAATATGCAAGGTGGGAGTCACTTGAAAGCTTAAAAAGTGTATACCCTTGGGCCTCACCCCATTCTCTAAACAAATTACTCATTAGCCTCGTCGGTGATCGTGTGGGTGTTGACATTTCTACATTACTTATCGAAAATTATAACAATTAACATCATGATATTAAATTGTGGATAACTTGATAGAGGCCAAAATACTTCTTACCTGCTACATGTAAATTAGGGCCACAGTGAATCCAAATCCTGCACTCATGTACCAACTGTTCATTGTTTTTCTTCACAGCTTATATTTTTTGGCATTTCCAAGATGATGACAGGTATTTTATATTCTTCGGTATGTGATAATGCCGGAACGTCAAACTATTCAGCAAATTCATAGCAATTGAAAATAAAATTGAATATCTCTATGGGAAACTTGGATTCTCTGGATGAGGGCAATCTAAATCTCGATTGAATCCGATTAACAAATGTTCAGCCGTTAACGTGCCTTGGTATTTATGTAGCACAACGACTTAAAACAAGACTTCACATCACCATCGCAAAGTAATACTTCCACGGGAGCTCTTTCTTTCTACCTACTATCTCTAGGAGCTGAGTTACTTATGATAGAACTTGTTATTGTTATATAACTTAGGTTTCTTTTCCCGAACTGTTTCGTTGTCGCGTTTATCATCGTACACTCGATTTTCCTCTCCGTTGGCAGCCCCACCGCAAATGCCGCCTAATGTTTAAAAGAAAGTCGCGCGCTGTGTTTGACAATATATGCTGAAGTCATGAGACGGGGAGGTCTCCTTACTCGATGCGCTTCCTTCCCTAGTAGGTAGAGAGGAGGCCGATGGGAGTGGGGCAGGCCCAACAGGTAGCCTTGACAGTTCCCCACCCCCCTCAACCCTAACCATCCCACCGACGCCCAAGCCGGTCGTGTTCCCCAGATTTAAAGCGGGGAGCCCCTCACCCCCCTCCACACACACTCTCTCTCCCTCTCTTATCTGCCAAGTGGAATCTCGCGCCAAGTCCTGTAACACAAAAAAATATATGGAACACAAAACCTACAAATGTAGGTCAGAAATATTTGCGTGTGCCGGGAGGAGTGTGTCAGAACGAAAGCGGAAAAAAAATAAACGATCAGGCCGCGTCGGCATTTTCGCTGTTGCAGACCCCTGCGCTTAGTCAGCAGCTTTGTCTGCGGGAAAGACGAGGGGGTGGGGGGATGGGGGAGGGGCAAGGGGTGGGGGGGT
>LYUA01001116.1:218888-236634 GCA_002093875.1 Calopteryx splendens | reverse complement strand
TTTTGATGGCCAGATGAAACGGACTCTTATTATACATAGCCATAGAGTGGCTAGAGTAATCAAGATTAACATTTGTTATAATCTAAATGTGAATTAGGTAGCTAATGGATTCAGTATTAAAATAATACATTAAACAAAATTATTCCTTAGACAACACCAAATTGTTTATAGGAACTCAATGACTAAATAATATACCCTAAAATGAAATTAACATAATAAATAACGGTCACTGCAAATATGGCAGTCACTCAATTCTTATTGCCTCACCTACCAAATATTCTTTCCTTGATGTGCCTCAATCGTGCCTCATGGCTTCCCATTTGCAATGAGTCCCAGAAGTGAGCTGGGATGTCTACCACTTCATAGCCAAGAAGTTGGAGCTGCAGTTCATGCAGCCTTGGGAGTCCTCCTAAGCACGGTCTTGACTTGCTTGCATTCCGATAGTAATTTTCACCTCTCCTTATTACAACAGCTACCCTGAATTTTAATGATAAATAAATAAGATAAATTTGACAGGTAAGTGATTGTATCATAATAAAAATGAAGATATAAGTAAGAATATAGCAAACTTAGGTATTTTTAAAATATGATTCCCTCCTTCTAAATAATACTCTAATAACTGTTCCCCCACCTATCAGGTAATATCAGTAAGATAGATAATTTCCCATGCATTTTGGACGGTTTCATCGATGTTAGATATACTGTGTTACATATTATTAAATACCAATCTCATATTTGACAGAAACTCTTGAATCTTGTTTTTCAGCAAAACCAGTCTCATTTATTATGCTATGTGGTGTATCAGTCTTTAACTACAGTGCTTTGTTTGTTTATAAGTCCCTGTGAGTTACGTAGAAGTTTCTTTACCTTGAGATAAATATATGCCACAAATAGCAAGGATGAAATTACCTAAGGTAGTTCAATTAGAGCTAAAAGCTCCACACTCTCTAAAATATCACACAAAGCTAAAGATTTCAGAAAAAATAAATAAACCACAGGTGAGTTTATACCACTTAGCACAAGTCCATCCATAATCCCATACATCATCAACCCATAATTTCAAAGTTTCCATGTGTGTGTAGATAAACTGCTTATTTATCATATCAAGTAATAATAACTTAGATTTCTCTCTCCTGAAAAACCTCAAAGTGAGTTGGGGTGGTTTACTGAGAAGCCAAAAGATGGGTTGGAATTGAAGGTGCCTGGCAACAGATTGGTATATTTTGGAAGAGAGTCTAGTTTTGAGGGACACAGTGAATCTAGTGGTACAAATAGTTGTGGAGTAGAAAACGTTATGACCCCATACTCACCACCTGACATTAAGAAATAACCTCCATAACTCCCAAAATATCCTTCCCTTTCCAATCCACTCTCTCTCTCTCTCTATCACATGCAGCCATTTGTGTAAGTCCTGTTTGGCTAGGGACACCAGGGAGTTAGAGGGAAGATGAAGTATGTATTGCTGTGGGTGATCAGCCTCCACTCCACCCCTCCGCTATTAGCAAGCAAGGGAGCAGAGAGTGAGAGTGCTCTCAGGGCCATCCATTTGTGGAATTGTGTAAATCAGGGGCAGGAGGTGGGGAGTGGACTGCACAATGATCATTAAGTTAAGCGTAAACTTGGAAAATTCCTAAGAGAGTAATGGCTCATCTACACGTGATAAGTTCATGAATTTCAAAAACGTCTTACTAAATAAAACCTTGAAAAAAAAATTAGTTATTTGCCAAAAAAATTAGAAAAAAAGAGGAATTTTGAAAATAATTAAAATAGAAGAGTTTGTGGACAGACTGTCCTAACTTTCAATCATTTGGAACATACCAATGTTGAATAAAATATGCATTTTCTCACCTTTTTAACCTTTGCTCAAACACGTCTTTTTGAGTCATATCCGTTGGTTTCAATGGTTTCTTGAATTGATCCAATACGAGAAGGAAATCTGCAAAACAGAAAAAAATAATGAATGCACTAAGAAAGGTTTCTTTTCAACACTTCCTATTGAACATATAAAGTAAATGAGTGGGCAACAATTTTTTTTCCATTTCATTGACATCTTCTAAATGTGATTTGTACCAAATGCATATTTTTTACATAAAAGTGCATTCCTATATAAAAATCTACATTAACCCTATTGAGAGCCACCAATTTTTTTGCTGGGTACTCCCAGAGGTGCCACAGGTACTTATTTAGAGAATTCACTTTTTATTTATCTATTAATCTGTTTTCTTGATTTCTTCTGCTTTAGAAAGTCGAGGGGAAATTCTTGAGTTATAAATAAAGTATATTCCTTGTGGAGAGAGAAAATGATAGTTTTGACAGACCTCCTCATAGATGATGGTATATCGTTGCTAGCACTTCAAGCACCTAGAGCAAACAACAATATATCATCGTGTGGCACTGAAAGGGTTATTTTTAAATTCTAAAGAATTTCAATAGTCTCTTACTCTGATACTTACCTCAAATTTTACCACATAAATTTTTATTTTTACACTCTAATGCTCATGTCATCTTTATAACTCTGTTAAAATAGTTGAGCAAGTGTACACCACTGATTAATCATTTTTCAAAAGTCAAACTTTTGTTCATAATACTTACTGATCAAAAATATAAGATTAATTATTACGTAAAAATTCTTAGTTTTGGAGGAAAAAATGTTATGTTAAAAATATATTATTTCCCAATTACCCTTCTTCAACTCGCTGCTTCACAATGCACTATACTTTTTGACTGACACATAACTGAACTAGTACATACATATATCCAAAAGGAACATCAGACTAACTTTAAAATATTTATGTGATGCTCATAAATAATTTGAAGTTAAAAGTAAAATCTAAATTAAATAAAAAATAGAATGCTAAAGTATCAGATTGAGAGTAAAAAATGGATAGCAAAACAATATATCACATCACACTGTTATGCTAACAAGATCATGAGATAATGTCTATTAAGTTTATTATTATTTCACATCCTTTCATTTCATTAAATGCAAATTAGGTACACCTACAGCATTTGTTCCAGGATACACATTTAATAGTCTGAATTCATACTTATCACTTTTTCCTCCCATTCTCCTCCCGTTGACCTGCTTAATCGTGTGGCAATCGTATTTTTTAGAGAAAGCAAATTAATGTTAATGAACTGGAGTTGATATTTGAAAGAGAAAAGAATAGCAATTGCTGGCTGTCAAAAGGAACCTGAGGCCTTAAAGAGGTACAGGAAAAAGAATTTGGACTATTTATATAGTCCAATAAATACAAGGAATAGTGTTTATGATGACATATTCCTCACATTCGTCTTGACTACAGGTGTCAACAGCAACTCAGGTGACGACCAGTCAGGGTTTAGATAAGGGAGGGTAACATCTGATCCCATAGCAGTAATGAGAACATTAGTAGAAATAAACATATAAAATAATCAGTATCATTTTGTGATTTGCAGACTTTGAGAAGGCATAAGACATAGCAGAGTGGACAGAGCTGATGGAAGTTTTGTGGAATATCATAGGAGTAGACTGGCAAGATAGGTGGCTAATTCAAAACTAGAATATAAATCATAAGCACCAGTCGAAGAGTAGCGTGAGGAGAATCAGGGTGGGCAGCGATAGGCAGGGGAGTGAGAGAGAATATAGTCACTTGATGCCTTTTCATCACATATGATGAGGAAATGTTGAGGATGACACGGAAAGAACTGGAAAGAAGGAATACGAGTTGGCTGGGAGATAATTGATTCAGTTAGGTATGCAGTATCAATCAAGTAATAGTTAGTCAGGCAGTCAAGTGATTGCAGTTATTGGTGAGATTTTTACAGGAAGGGGCACTGCAAGAATTATAGGATGAAAATTAACCACAAGAAAACCAAAGTAATGAGATTCTCAAGAAAGAAGGAATACTAAGATAAAAATGGAATTGAAGGGAATAAACTGGAGCACGTGTAGTAATTCACGTTCCCAGGCAGTATTTTGGAGGAAAATGGGAGTAGAAATAGAGATATTAAGGGAAGAATGGCGTAGGGGTGACAGAATGATTTGCAAGAAGATGGGAATTGATGACAGGTACATTAGGTAAAGGAAATATTAGTGAACACATTAAAATGGAGTGTAGTGTGCTGTGTGGACCCATAACCTGGTCTTTGAGGAAATCGGATGAGCATACATTGGAGAGGCCTTTGAGATGATGAAATGGAGAAACGTTGAGAAGATAAATTAGATGGAGTCTAACGACAAAGGCTTTTAAATATGACGGGAGAAGGGAGGAAGCCGATTGGTGAAATTCAAAGAGGGCAGAAAGAGTGGGTGGAGGAGGTATTGTAACATCAATGGGATGTCAAAGGTCATGGTAGAAGATGTTAGGTAAACAGTCAAGAGGAAGGAAGTAAGTCTACTTTAATGGGCAGCAGGTTGGAAGTACAAAGAACTGAAGAAGCAAATAATGTTGGGCAAACAGCAGTAAGTCCATATGAGACATGGTACATATGTACATATCAGTGGTTAGTGTAATTTCAAAACCTACCCTTGACAGGTGGATTGCCTTAGATGGCTAATGATGCCCCCACCTGTTATCTTTCTTGATATGTTCCAAGGAACATCCAATGAACAAAATACATATAGGTATAGTATATATATTTTGTACATTTTTCATTTTGTTCAAATATCATTGAATCAAAATATAAGTAACCATTTTCCTATGAAGAAATTGATGTACCAAGGAAAACAATTTTTTTAACAATATCACACTAAAAATATTGTGAAATTATGCAAGGTCTCTCAACAAAAATTTTGAATTAAAGCAAATTTACTAAAATCTGTTAGTAATTCATGAATGCCAGAAATTGACATATAACTGATTAAATCATGTTTTCTAATGTTTCCCTGGTATGCTAAATGTTTCATTTATAAGTGAGCTCCAACATTTACGACTATTTATGGAGCTACAAAAGGAGGGAAGGATCAACATTGTAGCCTAATGGAATGAGTGTTTTAATATTGAGAGGAGTGTTTTAGATTTAAATATTAGTGAACACCCCAGCTAAAGCATATATGTGTTGTTGATAGTATCGGTCGTTACTTGGAGGAAATGATCCATCATTGAATTTCATCATCATGATTAATTTCATCCCCAAAATCCAACATTCAGAGAGGAAGGGGCTCTGCCTGGATGTACTCCAGCATTTAGAAATTTTGAAGCCATTGGATTCACATAACGAAATAATAAATGATACATTGTTTGCTTCCCGCTCTCGCCCCTCCTCAACCTTACAATTTCTCTGGTCAACCAAATAATCGGTATTACGTTCAGCTCCACTCTGGGGAATTTATATATATGTACACCTGATGTGAAAATGATTCTTTGTAGTTCACCTGGAGATGACATAACTGTCAAAACCCGGGTTGTACTAAATAAAGTTTGTGGAAAAATAAAGCTGTTTTGTCTTTCAATGACCAATGTGTGTGATTTTCCAGGTACCAGAAGTTTCTGTAAAAACACAGGTGACACAGGAAAAGGGACTAGTCCCTCTACCCTGAATTTATGAATTTCACATGCCACATTATCTTCACCCTCACCTGTCAAACAGATCTTCAAGTGGAAGACTGTGATTGGTTGGTAAGGAGAGAAAGCTTCAGGAGAAAAATATTTGAAATTGGCCCCAAGATGCTAAATTAGTAATCTTATTAGTTTAATAATATAATTCTAGTCATCTTACCTATTTTATGGAAGTAAGGAGTATAAGCCCCATCTTGAATCAACTCTTTCCTTCCTCCAACCAATTCCAGCAGCAAGGCACGAACGGATTCATGAATGTGAGATTTAGTGGCTGACTCTGTCAAATGGAATTTTTTTTAAATCATCAGAAAGATAGCACAGAATTACAATACCAAAATACTACACTACATGCATGAATCAATTGCACACTGGAAAAACTACTCGATGGAGGAAAATCACCAATGACAACCATCTGTTTTATGCACACATCTGTCTCTTTCTGAATGTGTCCACACCAAAGAAAACTGGTAATATGTACACACATATGGGAGGAAGTTATGAGGATATTGCCCAACCTTCATGACAAATAACCTCAAATAAATAAGAATATGCATATTTTCTGTAAGACAAAATCTGCTCTTGTTGCCATATTTTTTAAGTACATACTACCATTACACTGAGAAACAGTGGACAAAAAAAAACAACGCAATTCCATATTCTCTCTGAAAATTGTGACTGTTGATGCAGCATTTTTGGGTGACCTTTTTCGACTCACAAAGTCATGGTCAGGTGAAATTTGCAAAGACAACTTCACAGATTCTTGATGTTTTTAAATCCCTTGAACAAATATATCAATTTCACCATGGAGGAAGAACTTACTGAGTCCCTTAATTTTTTTTAGATATTACTACAACAAAAAACAACCAGAAACTAGATTTCTCCATTTTTAGAAAATATACCTGAATGGATCAGATCATTCAATTCACATCTAGACAAAGCAATCCCCAAAAATCAGCAGAATTCAACTAAATGATCCACTATAAGTATCCCCATGTACCCACATAACACTAAAAAATAACTGCAAAATAAAAATGAAAGCAGTAAATAACAGTTACTACTTCCAATTAATTCAGATATATTATCAAAATAAATAAGAAATATTAGCTACTGAAACCATTTGTAGCTCCATTTCCAATAATGACACAACCAAATGGAAAAGAGTTCTCTTTCTGCCTGATTTCTCCCATCAGTTAACCAAGCCCTTTCCAAAGAGCAGCATAAAATCAGCTCCCTACTATAAAGGCAACTAAGGGAATGTTATATCCAACAGCAAGGACACAATGCCCAACATGAAAAAGAGTGGAGTGTATGAACTGCACTGTGAGTGTTCAGCTGTTTATGCTGGACAAACAGGGAGAAAATTCAGAGAACAAGTGAAAGTACACGAACAAGTAAAGCCTGTTTCAAAAATTGAAATACTTCTTCCCATTTTGCAAAACAAATGATAGAGAACAAACACACAAGTGACTTTATTCCAAGAAATAATACATTTGGAGAAATAAGGGCTTAAGGCTGGATGTATTGGAGCATTCGGAAATTTCAAAGAATATTCAGTGCAAGAGTGTACTTGCTGGTTAATGACTTATTGTATTATTCCTGCTCCCCCCCCTCCTAAACCTCCCTCTGTTCCACAAACCCCCTCCGCCCTGACGCTATGCTCAACCACCCATTCCCCTCCTTCCCCACCCACCAACTTCCCTTCCACCTTTTCCCACCCCCTCCCCCAACCCAGTGACTATTGGAAAATCATTGGAAAATTGCCTTCCTACCCAACCCCCACCTGTATCTTCCATGACCATCAAAACTTACATGCACCCCTCTCCCCCACTATCTAGAGTATATAAACCAATGTCGTATGTCTTCCGTACTTCACCTGATGATGACTATGTGGAAAACCAAGCTCAGTGTTTCTATCTCAGTGAGCATTTTTTTCCCAGAACAGCTAAGAGGATCCTGGTGACGGAAGTCAGACACTAGGATGTCTCAAAAATATCTTAATCATAAAATTCCACGACTTTCCCAGGTTTGTCCAGAAAATTCCTCCAACCCCAGAAAACTTATTTCACAAAATGCTGTTGTAAGTACCAATATTCTAGTAATCCTGTCCAAAAAAAAGCATTATATAGGCAAAACTACTGTGGGAATACAATGAGAAATAATCACTGAAACTCTAATTTCATCAAAACAGTGACAAACTTGTTATATTTTTACAAAAATCAATCAATTAATAGGTAATTCACAAACAAATATTTTACATGCAATCATTGTTTTACTTCTGGAGGCTTCTGTGAAGTTATGAAGATGAAAAACTAATTCTTTTGGTTTTCTTTTTCATTTTTCCATAAATTAAGGATAGTAGTTTCACCACCATTGAAGTCAGCATCTTCAGATACAAACTGTGTTTGACGCTGGATTTGAACTGACTAATATACTTCCCATTGTTGGCAAGCTCAGATTTGACCTATCCACACAAAAAAGTTGATAACATGCATTTAATGCATGATTAATTCAATCTGAATGGCTTAAAAAGCCTTTGGTAAAGGCATAACAATCTGAAAACCAACAGAAATAGTTTTCCGCATCCCAGTTAATTGCTCAAACTTTCAGGATTGGTGCATGATATCTTGCCGGTAGCAATTGACTTCCCTTGACACACAAAAAATTCCATTTTTTAAAAGAATGAGCATCCCAACATTGTATCAAAATCTGTATTTTAGGGGTTGGGGGCAGTTCCTCCAATGGGTGGGAGGAAAGGTCACCGCTATCACCCCCCCCCACCCCTAGTTGCGTCAGTGATGATGTGTTGGCCGTGATGAAATTTAAGAAACTTGTTCAAATTAATGAGTTACGAAAATACATAACATATCAATGATTTCCCACCACACACATTGCGTACGTCTAAAATGGCTTACCCATACTCGCGATTCCCTTGCAGTAGTTCGTATGAAACCACGGCACATCTTCTTCAGGATACCCCAAACAAACGGCACGATTGAGCTCCATTAAACTATGACGCACACGTAAAGGGTAGGAACCCTATTGAGGGAAAAAATATATATATAATAATAACAATACCTTTTATTTCTGTTGGCTAAAAAGTAACATAGAAATCATCTAAATTATTTAAACAAATACAGGAAATGTATACAAACATATAAATAAAAGGAAACAAAGACAATGGAAAACATAATTCAAAAATAGCAGATGGAGCATACAAATTATATTAATCATTTAAAATTAGCAACAGTTAAAGCTGCCCTCAAGAAATTCAGCAAAGCAATGGTATGCTTTTCTTAGCAGAAAGTTTTTTAACTTTTTCTTAAAACACGGGATTGATTTTATGTCGTTAGGAATTTTTTTAATCACAGTAGCTGTATGGTGAGGACCTTTCTGCCCTAGGGATAAGGAACATTGATTGACATGAATACTACCATTATTACCATTGCATGGTGGGAATGCATTTGATGATTGGCGGGAAAAAGTGAAGGTTTATTTTGATGAATAAAGCAGTTTAGAATGTATAATGAGGGAAGTGTGAGTGAGAGCATGTTTTTGAAACATGGGTCTACCAGGGGAATGGTAGGGGAGGCTTAGCATAGCCTCGAGGGCCCTTTTTCGAAGTGAGAATGCCTATTTTGCAAGGGTAATATGTCCCCAGAATATTATGCCATACAAGAGATGTGACTGAATTTTTGCATGAAATACGAGTTTCAGGGAGTCTATCAAGGAGACAATCGATGATACTTCCTGATAAGGAAGGTGCCAGATGTTATAATGCCCATAATAGCTTTTATGAGTGGAACTAGTTCAGGTCTTTGTTAACATGTAGAAATAGAAACCCCTTCTCTCCCTGCTGGTTTCTTTAGAGCTGTACATCTACAAAATAATGTTTTTTTTTATGTACCATCTTTGAAATTTATAAGCCGTACAGGGAAGTGAGACTAATTTTTTCCCAGTTATGGGGAATTATACCTCTTTAAATGGACTTCTGATGTATACATATATCCAAAGAATGTTGCAACACGTAGAGGTGGTTCTTGGAATACAATAGCCAGAATCTTCTCCAGGATGAAGAATTTGTTTTTTTCTATGTAAAAGGGTTGTTTAATGGTTACTTTTTGGAAAAACAACTTGAGTCAAATGCTTTGCTTTGGTGAATGATAAGATGTTTTGAAAGAAATTGTACATGAAATACATATTTTGCATGCTGGCCGAAGTAATTATACCATGGAGGTATCTCCTTGGGAGAGTCAGCAATTACACCAGTCCCATTTCCAGAGTACACAAAATCTGGAATTCCTCCAAGTCAGTATAAATCAAATTCATCCAAATTAGGTATAAATAAAGAGTACTTAAAATGTTCACAATGATTACCTTGGCATAGCAAAATCTGATCTCATCATCTATTTTCTCCAGAAAGTCAACAGCAAATATGTAGTGGATTAGAGAATTTGGCAAGGAGTTGAAATAGCATAGACCAAGGGACACCTGAATTAGGTTCAATCCTGGAATCCTTTCTTTATCCCTGAAACACAAAGTAAGCTGTAAGTGTATGTATAAAACTAACCCTCACTCACAGGCAGAAAAGTCAGACTAATGACCACAGCCTAAGGATCATGTAAACAAGGTAGGGGGGGTAGAAGTGTGATGACTGCATAAGGAACCTATCTTTTTTAGTTCAAGAAATGCAATTTATGGTAGAGATTCCACAAACAATTACTTCTTAAAAAGATAAACTTAAATTGCTCACTTACAGTGATATGGAAATTTCCAAATACCCTATTTGATGGCATATAAGACTTCATCATAAGAACATCTTTTTTCTAAAATGCGGCTCAAAAAATCACCTCTGGGTCTTATATGCGAAGGTTTAGCCTTCAACAGGCTAAGTTCCCTACTGAATGCTATTTTTAGCCCAGATGGTCAGTACTACCTATTCTGACTCCATTACATTTACTTATACACAATAATTATTATTAAAAGGAACTACAAATAACTTAAGGCATTATAGTGCTGCTTTTTGTGCAGAACTGTTAAAACTTTTTTTCTTAAGTGTGCCCTACTGAAATGGGGGTGCGTTTCATATGTCGTCAAATATGGCACATAGTTCCTGGGTTTCATATAATATGTTTGATCACATCCTTCCCTTTTTCCAAAGTAAATTCCCACAAAAGAGGATGATTCTTCTACTTTTTGATAACTAGCACCCATACTCTTACACGAGTGCACAAATTTTGTTTGTTTTCCCCTCCACTCCTCTTTGACATGGGGGAAGATGAGTACCATGAGAGATGAGCATACCACTAATTAACAGTCGCCTCCTTCACCCCCTGCTAACCTCCAGTTAGCTCTCATTTAACCATCTGCTGAGTTCTGTTACGCGGGGGAAATATCTAGGTATCTATCAGTGTTTTTCAATGCATTTTCTTCCCCTTTTTTGCCATTTCGAGTGATTGCAGTCACTCTTCCACACAAGCAGAACAATATTTCATTTTTTTTTCATTCCTGGTTGTAATGTAAGCCAACTGCATTATGTGGTAACAATAAATGTTGGGAGGCTGGTATCAGTGAGCATGAGGATGTAGCAGCAGTAAGAGTGTGTTAAAGAATTAAAAAGTTGCAGTCAAAGATGATATAATTACTGAACGTTGACACATGGGAGCAAGTTTATTATAACTCATGAGAGAATTTTTTTAACTGAACTTTTGTTTGCAAACTTAGTTGTGCCATGCAATAATTTTGCCAGTTGGGATTAGAGGGAAGGGGAGTGTATTGTTGAGTACTATAGAGTGATTAGTGTAGAAATAATAATAATTGCTAGTGTGTGGGGGTGTCTTCAACAGGAACCCTAGGCACTTAAAACCGCTTTCATCCATTCTGCCAATCCATGCTTAACCCGCCTGCCACATGCACCACAGCAGAGTCACCACGGCATGGTCCCCCATCCAACCGTGGCTCATGTGGGGCGGTCCGGTATCAACCTCCACTCCTCTCCCCACTCACATCTGATCCATGAACTGACCTCTGTTCTCTCGGATCCATGAACGGTCCAACTGACCTCTGTTCTCTCGGATCCATGAACGGTCCAACCTCCATCTGGATCTAAGTTTGCTCGACTTCAGTGACCTGAAGAGGGCAGAGTATTTTGAGAAGACTGGGAGAGGTGTTTGGCAAGAAGCTGATTGGAAGAGTGAAGAAAGAAACGGTGGACAATCTGGGAAAAGCAATATGGTTTCATGCCTGCGTGTGCATGGATCATCTGTTTACACAAAACCAAGTACTTTCAGAAATCCATGGATATGCAAAAGAAAAGGTATTGAGCATTTTTTTCTATTCTGAGAAAGAATATGCAAAATGTCCATTCCACATCCTCAAATCCACCCCCTCTTCTTCTTCTCCTCCCAAAATCTTTCTTACCAGCCACTACAGAAAACCTCTCAAATCTGGTAATCGATGCAATTTACTTGAAAAATGAGCCTAATACATCAAAATTGATCGGTTACAATATTGTGTCACACATAAAAAAAAAATTTTATTTGAACAGTGGACTTTTATAACTGTTATGAAGAACTGAAATGTTGTTATACTAAATATGCTAATGTTACTTACCAATTAAGAGGTGATGGCTGTTCTTTGAGAGACCAACTGACGATGACTGTTATTTGTCTCACATAGGTGGGATTGAGGGGGAGGGAGGATTTTGGGGGATTGACAGGAAGAGTGGAGAGAAAACAGGTACAGGCCCTTGCCATTGGCATAATTGAAGGAACAAAAGGATCTAATGCTTAGGCCTAGTTTTATGATGCCTTGTTAAATTCAACCATTAGTTACTGTGGGTGTTAACTTAACATGGAGGTTACCAACAGGTCTGATTATACAAACAATTTAGACTGATAGTTAGTCAACATAAACATACTAACCTCAGTAACTCCTTTATGGTAACTATCACTTTAATGATTGGTAAGGACTTAACGACTGGTGACTATAAATACGAAACGTACTGTGCACTACTACCAAGAAAAATAATTGGGTCCATGGCGGGGGAAATAAGGGTATTTAAAATGGACCGGGAAAGGGTCAATGCCCAAGCTGATGGATGAAGAAGTGCATTTGATTTCTCCTCTACATGGCACCTAAGTAAGGACTGGAAAGCAACTGAAACACTCTCCATAAGCAGCATGTGCACCCAAGCCTTTGTCAAGGAGAGACAGTACACTCACAGCCACCCACAGAGACATAATAAAGGAAGGGAAATCCCCCCTCGCGAGTGATCAGACTTTTGCATAAAAAATAAATAGATAATTGAGCAGCACAGCTAGAGGAAATTGTGAGAAGTGAACTTTTGATACTAAGAAACTGAAGGGGAATAGGGAGAGGGTGCGACAAGCATAAGGTCCTCTCTTAAAAAAGCTTACCCCCCAAGCAATAACTGAAATGATGCACCTGACTAGCCAGTACACACATCTAATCTTACAAGTATCATGTAAAAATATTCTGCAAAATTTTTATAACGCTGTAAGGGTTAAATTACACCATTCAAAATTGAGGAAGCAAATTTGAACCTGATTGTAAGGCTACTACATTCACACCAGAAAAAAGTAATTTGAAAATAATATTCCCTCATTACCTGAAACATGAGCCTCTGAAAACAACATTATCCTTCTGCCCTCCCCCCGCCCCATTCTTAAGTAACTCTAATGGAAGTAACTTGGTGAATACAATAACTTTTTATGTCTACCTTAAAGATTTATAAAATACAAAATTCATTTATGAATGATGTGCTTTTATTATGGTCATGTATTTATGATTAATCCTGCTTACCGATCCAAAACTTGAGAGACTGCTTCAAAGAACAAAGGCCCATTTTTTGGCCAATGGTTGAGGGAAAATAAAAGTTGCACAACTCTGTCAACTGTTTCCCCAGACAAGTGCATTCCGTTCTGAATAATATATTCGCACATGCACTCAACAGCCACAGGAAATAACCAACCACTTCCCAACATGATGGCACATGTGTCTCGAATAGTCCTCGATGATAAAGCTGAAAACCCTTCACTCAAAATTCCAACACGATTTTGATGCAGTTTAAAAACATTATCATAATATTTGGCCAAATGCTCCTGTACCACAGACCCCATATCATTTAAAGCTCTGCGCTCAATAAATCCCTTCATAATAAAGTTTGCATCATGCAGGGAGAGATCAGTCCTTTTCAACTGCTCTTCGGACCAATAGTCAAGTTTCCTCGCCAACTGAGACCACAACCACATGACACTCTTGTTCTTCTTCAGAGGGTTCTTTCTATTCCCCATTGCAATGCACAGCCCGTGTGACACTATAAAACAGTCATCACAATTAAATTCTGGAACCAGTTCAATAAGTCTCTCGGAAGTTTCCAATACATCCTCTATTTCACAGCCTCTTTTGCAGTATGCCAATATGAATGCACAAGCGCGAACTATCCAGGATGGACTATCCCACTTGGAAATATTGTGAAGGAGAATCTCTGACATGCACGTTTCAAAACTATGGTGGTGGTAAGTTCCAGCCAAATTGTAATTGAAGTGCATGTACCAGTGACAATACCTAAGCAGACGAAAGTCATTCTGTATTGCTGGTTTTGCTCTTACATATTCCAAGATATTATTCCAAAATGCATCGCAAAGGTTAACATTAGAAGTTTTCAAATTTCTCAATACAGAAAAGGTAACATGATGCAAATGAGGGCTAATTGAATTACTTATATATTCCAAAAGATTTACTTCAAAACGCTTTTTACTTGATGGCAGCATTGGGTGGATGAGACAAGACATTATTTCTATTAAAGGCATTTTCCGAGTTTTGTCCTCCAATAACCCTGATGCCGCTTCTTCCACCTCCCTAATCATAACTGCAGGCTCCAATTGGCTCCGCAGTAAATAATTGATCATAAATATATCTGATGGCCTTAATTCGCTAACTTTGCCTTTAAGAAGTAGTAACAGCTCACGGATAATATCCACATTCAAATGAGACCAATGAGGCATATTTAGAAAAGCAGCAGCCCTCAATACAGAACGGGCGTCTTTCATATCAAAACTATCTTTTGAAATAACGTCGGTGATGCATTTATTATATTTGCTCAATGAATCAAGGCCTATGGGGGGTCTGAGGTGGGCCAGGCAGATTGTTAAGAGTCTCAAATCTTCGGCGTTTGAGCAATGGTCAATGCCCTGAAGAACTATATCTTCAATCTTGTCGCGAAAGTAGTCTCTGTCATAAAGTGATGGCTCCGCATGCCTCCAAAACCGAGTTCCTGCCATTAACCTCGATAGGGCTGGTAAAGAAAATGTGAGTAGCTTGCTTTCACAAGCCTTGAAAAGTTCGATAACGACAGACTTAAGTAAATTAATAATTTCTTTAGGGATTTCATCGACATCAGAGAGGCCCATCTTTCCCAGGTATAACAGAGTACAAGCCAGCTCATTGGGGCCCATATCTTTACAATTGTCCTTCATCAACTCAAGGAATTTTTTTATGTAGTTCGAAGATAACAACTCTGCTATGAAAGTCTCAGGTATAAGTAGTGGAGGGCCACTACCGCAAGTTTTTTCGCCTAAATGTATGCTACTCAACTCCAAATCCCACAGGGCCAAAACAGAATGGACCAAGTGTATCGCTTTTAAACGTGATTCATTTTCTTTAATTACATCAAATACCTCATCGACAGACGAGGTGGACACCAATTGCAATATGACTGGATCCTCTGTATTCGGGCTAAGAATATCATGGACGGATTCTTTATCCCCTGGATTAATTGGTGGCTCAAGGAAGTCTTCCATTCCTTCAGAATCGCTATCCGTTTCGATGCCACTTCCACTCATGGCGCGATAAATTAAACGTTTGTCCATATATTCATTTCTAATTAAAACAGGTTCCACCACTTTCAACGAAATGTTACAATAATAATGGTGGTGAATTTTCTCCTTTAACTTCCTGCTGTAACGATAATTAATATTTACCCTACTGCAACACTTTCCGTGCCATACCTCCCAAAGAGGTTTATTAAGAATAATGTTCCTTAAGAAATTACTTCTAGTAACATAGCACACCATTTCCAAGGATTTCAGTCGTTAAATAAATCTTTAAACTGATAAACTAAACTCATAAAAGAGTATTTTTTCAATAACAATCATTGGGTAATTTATTTGCTCGCTACCGGTATCCCTTTCCTAGACGTAAATAAATACACCACATACTAAGGTACTGGCGTACTAAGGAAATGTTGAATTGGTTTCGGTATACAGTCCATGGCACGATCTTAATATGTAAGCTAAGGGTTCCTCAATTTTATTACACTACTTCACTCACAAAAGCACTTTTCACTTGGAAGAGATTTTATTAAATTCTTTGACACCCGAAATTAGCGCAATTACTCCATCTTTTTATCCAATATTATCATTAGTCAATTGTTATTTCAATCCAACAGTAAACAAAAGAGGTGTGGTTTTCCAAGGTTTACATGTTCAGTGAAATTTGTCATAGGAGTATATAATTGTCATATGACAAAGTGTTTAGATATTTTGTACGCGGTTGCAGACTGATATATTTGTAATTTTTGTCGGTAATACAACGCCATTCAATTTTTGATAAATGTCACTCATGTTTATTCTCACAGCTCTAACTTCAATTGGCCATCTTTCCACAGAGTTAAAATGCCTCTAGAATGGCTCTTTGGCAGAAGAATGACCCCAGAGGAGATGTTGAGGAAAAATCAAAGAGCCTTAAATAAGGCCATGAGAGACCTGGATCGTGAAAAGGCCCAAATGGAGCAACAGGAAAAGAAGATAATTAATGACATTAAAAAGATGGCTAAAGAAGGGCAAATGGTTAGTATTAAAATATATTAGACATTTTTCTTAGCAAGAATTGGAGTATGCTCTTAGAGTTTTTCTTAATTAAAGGTAGTCGTAATAGTGTCGTGGAAATTTGATATACCCCTATATTTATTACCATAGTTCCTGCCTCCCTATTCTAATGAGAAACTTTCCTGCCGAATAAACGTCTAGAATATTGATGAAGTTTCATATCATGGACTAATAATTTATTATGCTTAGATCGTAGGCTTCCTTGTCGACTTGATTATGCATAAGTGTATTTTGAGTGTTGCTCTCGTTTCTCTCGCGTTGCCACATGAGAACGTTTGTTCATAGTGGTCCAAGACAGAAACACGCGAAAGCCACCTTTGCATCTGACTGGAATATTTTGTTTGGTGTATGTATTTATTCTATCTCACATCTAAATATGAAGGGATTGAATGGATTTTTGTAGGAAGCAGTAAAGATTATGGCAAAAGATCTGGTCAGAACTCGAAGATACTGCAAGAAATTTATGCTCATGAAAGCTAATATTCAGGCAGTATCGCTCAAAATACAAACGCTAAGATCACAGAATGCTATGGCACAGGCTATGAAAGGAGTCACAAAAGCTATGCAAAATATGAACAAGTGAGTACTAAAATTACATTAAATTTTTTTTATTTCCTCCAAACAGGAATGTGTTTTGTAGTGCATATTTGCACCTATTATTAGTAGATTTTATTTTCATTTGTCATCAGTGTGTCAATTAAGTTTGGTGGTGCTGCTATTACTAGGAAAATAAAATGGTTGTTGGATGGATTTCCAGTATTTTTTATCAAAGTAACAGCCTGTCCATTAACAACATCATTATATGTAATGATGTTGTTTTGTGTGTTTAGTAGTAATATTTTTATTGTTTAGTTGGTCAAAATGCATATTTTCAATCTGATGGCACAATTTGTAGACCTTATTTTGATGTGAACTACATGTTATGTCTTTGACTTTATTAGTGAAAATAATTTATAGAATATAATTTGCGGGAAATATTTTCATGCACAAGAATTATTCCTACATTGATGGATTATCTTTATCAATCAAACAATTCTACAGGCAGTTGAATCTTCCCCAAATCCAGAGGATTTTGCATGAGTTTGAAAAGCAGTCAGAGATAATGGACATGAAGGAAGAGATGATGAATGATGCTATTGATGATGCCATGGAAGATGAGGGAGATGAAGAAGAAAGGTTGGTAGTTTTTATTTTTTTCTTCCTAGATGATAAAATTGTTCGGTTAGATGTATTGTGCAATCACAGTGTAAATTTTAAAAAATCACCGTTATCAACCCAAAGGTCGGTTTAGTAGGTGAG
>LYUA01001116.1:201338-214356 GCA_002093875.1 Calopteryx splendens | reverse complement strand
GAAAGGACAACACCTAGGACCTGCGAAAGCAGAAGACCCATGATGATGAATGGTGTGATAAAACCAAGATGCACAAGGCTGTTAAAAGCAAAGATAGGTCATATATATCTACAATTTGAACTTTCAGGTATCAAAAGGAGAACATTCCAGATGGAAATCAGTCCCCCAAAATCTAGGGTCTAACTATAAAAGAGATGTATGAAAACTCCAAAAAGAAAACTTTCACTGTGGTCAAAATATACACTAATAATGATTATTACCAATTCGATGGTCCAATGTATCAGTCCATTGCTCTTTTCGCCCAAGAAGCAAAAATATCAGCCAGAGGCATTACAAAGGTTAAGATTAATTTTGAATTTCTAAAAATTAAAAAAAATGTTCAAGTTGGATCCCAATACTCTGCTAAAAGTTTAGAGTAATTTACACACATTAAGTACTCGAGGATTTCGTGGAATGCTAAATATACCTCCAAAGATGTCCAAATAATATTGGTTGCTTGTTCATTTCGATGGCAATTAACCAATTATATAAAATAAGGAAACAAATTGGAAGCCATACATCCCTATAAAACTTTAGTGTTGGAACCACCAAACTTACAAATCTGGCATCAAGTACAGGATTGTCTAATAAATTGTGAAACTCGGGGTAACAGTGTGGAAAAATTAAATATTATGATTTCCATTGTATACAATGACAAAAATTAGGCTACAAGGAATAATAATTCCTAAAAGCTTATTCAGCTTCTGCTTGTTGACTATTCTCAACCACCTCAACTTCCAATCTTGATTCCACATGAAATTGAGACTGCTGAATGTGAAAAGGTTTTACAATAGCAAAACCATAATTTAAAATTGACATTCTCTCCCCGTGCAACCCTATCTCATTGGAAGCAATCATGCTACAACAAATTTGGCCTAGAATTTTAAAATAACCTGCGCAGACATCAAAATTAACACAAGTATCATTAGACTACAAATGAATTTAGAAACCACTTTTCGAAGTTCAAATGTTTGAAAATTAAGACTTCCCCATTGAGATTTATTTATGGAAGCAATTTGTTTTATTAAATTTTAAACTTTTGCAAGGTTTGCCAGTGTACTCATTTCTGCAAGAATCCAAAACATCTATATAAAAAAATTATCTTATCTGAGACCAAATTCTTTTAGTATTGTTACCGAGCATTGGATTAGAATAAGAATGAGATGTACTTGAAAATTGAATTTTACATCCCTTGAAATTTTTATTACTGGACTGAAATAACACCCTTTTAAGATGCTTCTTCATGAATCCCAATAACCACTTAAGTCTCTTAGTAAGGGCCTCTCCCTCTTACCTTGTTTCTACTTCATTTGAAGAGCTATGGACCCTTACACTCATTTTACTCTAATTTCAGATCAAGTTTAGTAAGCCATCAGTAAAGTCCTCAAGCACAGACCATGTTTGGTTAACTGATTCCATTACAATAAATTCAAAGGAATCCTGAGCCAGCTCTTATTTATGATCTTGAATAAATAGCCATAAGCCTAACTAACCGGATCTCAAGCATAAAGGTAAAGGGATTTTTAAGTAAAAAAATTATTCCATGTTTTAGTTAACTTTATTCAGAACCTTAACGTGACACTGACACTTGCCAAACACGGATAAGATTATCTGAGTAACCGGCAAAGAGTGTTTGTCCATCAGTTGACCAAGCAAGAGATAAGCACAAGGGAGGTTCTGGCTTGGCAGTCTGAGACAATACTTCAGGTCTCAATTCTTCAACCATGTCCTTGCTCTCCAAATCCTGAAATACAAAATTGCAATTTAAGACCAAAATATTACCTATTTTATGGTTGAGTGGCAGTCAATTATTACACATGATAAAATATCAAGAAAATCTAACAGTTCGATTGAAGCTGCTATCTTGGCATCTGGTGAAATTTCATTCTTTTCTTCACTATTGTTAAAATAAATTGAGGTTATTTGATATTGCAAATAGTATAGTTACGACAATTTTTATTTAACTCCTGACATGTCTAACCTCTGTAACACATTCTTACTCTTTGAACACAGGTACACACAATGCCATTAATCAACAAGGCAATAATTTAAGATACACAGGGCACTTTTCCATAGATGAGCAAAATATTAGATTAAAGATTAACTGGTACTCTCATAGCATTCTTGTGAAGTAAAATGGCCAGCCATGTGCTACTACATTTGCCCAGCTATCTCACAATATATATATATAGGCCCGAAGTGTTCTCCAAAACAAAATGATTCTGTCAAACAAAACTGGTAAAATAACACAGTAATACCACTATAACCTTGAGCATGCAGTGGTAATACTAACTGCGATTTCTCCAAGTGCCATAAAATTGTTACACATACTTTTACTTGATCCACATTTATACCAGAAATAGATTAAATGAATACTTAATTGTATTAACAGTTATCAGGTTTAACCAAAATGATTCACACTATACCACACTATGTATAGAGTTCTCCACACTATGTATAGATGTTCTGGAGATGTCATTTCCACTAAAAGTGATCAACAGATGATTACTAAATGGCATTTGAGAAGGCTTCGTAACTTTAGAAAACCCCAGTTATTTCAGTATTGTATTACTTTTAGGAAATTAGACTAGGAAAAGCAAGCATAGCTTGGGGAGGATTTTGAGATGTGGGTGTGGAGGATTGGGAAGGTGAAATGGAAAGGAAAACGAACGACGAAGTTTAGGTAGGGTAGGCAGGTAGGGGAGGAGAGAAGGCTATTTGGAGAAATCCAATAGCCAATGCAGAAATGAAGGTAGGTTTACTGTAGGAAGTGTGGCCAAAGACCTACCTCAACCGGTAGATTGCCAATAATAAATAATACTTAGAGAGGACTTAACACCCGTAGCATTATCAATGGAAGCACTTTGAAGTTGACTTATCCAGTTCCTAACAAATTCCCAATTCTCACAAACCATAATTTAAAAACTAAGGCCAGGTATGGATTATAGAAACTGAAGAACGCGGTAAGATGACAACAACGAGACTGAATAGACTTACCCAAATACGGATGCACGGCCCAAATGCAGCACACAACCAGTATCGATTTGGCGAGAAACAAAGGGCAGTAATGATATCATTATGGTCCAAAGTATGCAGATATTTCCCATCATTCAGATCCCAGAGCATGGCCTTACAATCCTGCAAATATCATAAGACAATTAGCACATAATACACAAGTCCCACATTGCAAATAAAGAACACTAACATTATGCGAAGTATTCACTAGTGTGTACAAGTTTCACAACACCTCGTGTTTATTTTACTCATCCCTGATAAAGAATCATTGAATGTTGTTTGCATGCATGTATGAATTAAATGTGAAACCGTAGAATTAGAATAACCACCTGATAGTTATCCATCTCAAACAATACAAATACCTTAGAAAATAAATTAATGTTAGACCATTAGGTGACTGAAGAGTGTATGATAACACAAACCAGAGCATAATGGACTCCTTTTACTCTCCGAGTACCTTCAGCACTCGAGTATCTATGTACAGATACCCAGTGACTCTAGGCTCGGTTTACCAGTTCCACGTTACTGACCAATGTTAGTCAATCTGAAGAATTCGTGACCAACCTTTCGATGCTATTATCACACACTATATTTACAATTGTTGTGAAAGTGTACCTAGTACTTTTCCGATTTCAAGAACAATGGTCTCTACAAACGTTTTTCTAAAGTGTGTCTGTTGCTTCTTAATTTCGCCATAGCCAAGTACAAAATAGTTCAAGGGTGAGGCGGCACGCATAATCATAGTTATTCACACAGCAGGCACGTCAAATACAATGAATTAGAATAAACCACTAAGAAAATTACCTTGCCACCAGATGCACACAAGGATCCATCAGGTGAAACCGTAACAGTATTCAGGTAACCTTGGTGTCCCTTGTGATTCGTCTTCAGACGGCAATTGGTGAGGTTCCAAACCTAAAACGAATATAGTAACAATGAAATAAAATTCAAATTGCTGCGGGACTTCTTATTAAAATCCACCTTTCAGTCCCATATCCGCAAACACTCACAGTTATCATGCTATAAATTGAATACATCATGTGAATATATGAGTAATAGAAAAATAACGCTACCAACCTTCACGACCTTATCCCAACCACAAGACACTATTATGGGATTTTGATGATTAGGAGAGAATCTAACGCAGGATACCCAATCAGTATGACCTTCTTCCTGCAAAAGAAGAAATATTATTCTTAGCTGCAATGAACAAACGTAAACTTAAATGGGACAATTTCCGTTTCACCAACCTGGATAGTGTACTTGCACTCAGCCAGAGTATTCCATAATTTGATTGTCTTGTCCCTGCTACCAGACACAATCTGACGATTGTCTACAGAAAATGCAACACTCAAGACATCCTGAAACAAATAAGAACTTCAGAAAGAGAGCAATGAGCTGAATTGATGCTCGAAGAACTTCCGCTGCCACGTGGCCTTACGAACACCGTGAACAAATTCAAATTCTCAGGCAAGATACTTACTAAATGCTCATCCCCATCTCTTCTATCAATAAAAAAAATTGAAAAAAAAAAGCTTCCGTTATTTCTGAGCTACCCAAGAATTTCCCAATAATTACTTCCACGAAGGCTTTCACACCTTAGTATGGTCTTCAAAGCGCCGTGTAGTTCTACCAGCAGCAAGATCCCAAAGGCGTAAAGTTTTATCCCACGACCCGGATAAAGCATAATTTCCATCTGAAGACAGCACCACGTCACTCACAAAATGTGAGTGCCCATAGAGTCTCTTCTGAGGAATTCCATAGTTAGTTTCATCCCTCGTTAGCTTCCACACAATAAGAGTTTTGTCTATTAAGAAATGAAGAAATTAACCGTTTCAAGATCGATACTACTTACAAACTTACTTCATGATGACACGTGTTCCAATTTACTCACCCCGAGAACACGAAAGAATTGTGTCCTGGTATTTAGGGTTAGTAGCTATTTGCGTAACCCAACCATTATGCCCACGAAGGGTTCCTCTCAACTGTAAAGATTCTGCCATTTCTGTGTTTTAATTGACGCCGATGGCGTATATATTTACGGATCTCGTGTCCGCTCGTAACACACGACTTATTCCTACGGAATCAGAACCAGAAAGATGGCGAACGAATTGATCGTTGGAAATCCCTGTGGATGGCGGTAAAATCGCAATGTAGTGGTGTCATCATCTGGCGAGTAATGAAAGCAAAATAAAAGTTGAATGTTACATTGCGGTTATTTTCTTTTTGGCGGAGTAGGAAAAATGTTTAAAAATCATTACATAGTGTAAAAATTTAGTGCAAAGTTATCGTTAGACCTTCATGGAATTCCTGTTGACACCAACTTTTAAATACTGTGCTGCGATACTGAAATTTATATTAGGAAAGTCATCATTTGGACAGTGACCGAATCGCATTATTTATTATGAGCAACAAATTTCGAAATTTCAACAAATTGTGTTTCCAATGAGAGCAATTATTTCTTTCCGATGCATTTATGCATTTTCTCTTTATATGAGACCCTATTGAAATTGGGATGAATTTCGCTTTTTTTAAATGAATACAGGAAACCCTCGCTCGCAGAGTTAGCATTAGATGTTTGTGGTTTTAAAGTGTATCCCGCCGTGAACTTTGAACCTAAAGATTAATAGAGCGTTTATTTATCATGATGTTGGGTCGGAACGTCGATCTTTTAAATTCCATACTTTTTTAATTATAACTGCTAGGTATCTGTCATATTGAGTTTTTAAGGTTTTTACACCGTTCATTTAATAGTGCAATCGTTATCGTATAATGGTGTTTCAGGCATATGTTATCCCTTCCTGATATTGAAAAGACCAATTTTCTTCTAAATGTGGTCTCAGTCCAACATACGAGATCCTCGTAACACCCAGAATGCGTTGGAATGTTATAAAGAAACAATCTTGGTTTCAGTTCTTGTATTTTTGCCCTTTGGTTAATTAAATGAGTACCCAGAGATATTAGCAGTCGGAATTTTTGGTACTCATAAAATTAGGTTTGATCATACCTAGGTACACACAAGCTTTTAATTGAAGGTCATAACTACTGCATGCGTGACATCTTAATCGTCTGGATGATTTGCACATGAGGTAGATACTGATGCATGCGAATTTTAGCTCTGAAATTTTGCTGCATGCATTACATCAGAGCGTTTCCAGGAATAAATTGGGTGACTGATAAGCCTCGAGGATTTTCAGGTTGCTTAAAACTTATTTGAGTGCCAGAGATCACTATCTTGTTTAGCCATTTGCTGCCTCTGGACTTGAGGAAATACCATTTCCTTCACCCTCTCTTTTTCAGTAGAAGGGACAAACCCAATTAATTTATGCCTTTTGTTGTTGGCGTGGAAAACTTGCTCAGTCAAACCATCTCTTCCTTTCCTTGTGACTTTATTTACAAAAGTAAACCAAACTTCACACAAAAGGAAATGATTTCTGGCATAACTTGGTGGTTTGGCTTTATTATAAAAGGAAAGTAAACTTTTTTGATTATGTTGATTTCACTCTCATGATGAAGCAATTCCACAAAATGACACTTTCCAATAATTTACACAAACCATTTCCTGCATCCATTAGTGGCAGTAAATCTTACCTGAAGAGAATTGCTACTTCTTGTAACTCTTGGCCCTCATGCAAGTATGTATCACATAATCCTCATGCTCACTGGCAGAACCATTCTCCCCCTAACCACCATTAGGAATAATTTCCTCCTCACAAGGTTAGTGATAGAATAATAAAACTGATGATGCATGAATTGCCATCGTTGGAATTAAAGTTTTTGATGAAAGGTTTTAAATATGTCCCTGAGTTGCTATCTCATCCAGAGACTTAAAATGGCAGTTCCCTGTGAATTGGCCCATCAAAAAGATGGTGTTGACATATTGCCCAAGAAATCAGCCACATTATTTACTCCACAAAAATTCACCAACACTTGCAGAAACTCTCAGTCAGATCTTTTTGTGACAGCAACCTGATGGTGCAAAAAGCTGGTAAAAACATTGCAGTGGTGATCATGGATAAAAATAATGTTGGTGTGAAATGTGAAGAATTTACTGAAGCAAAAATCATCATCAAAATCCCCAAAACAATGAAAATATACTCCATGATTTTACACCACAGGAGGGCATTTAAATTGACCAAAATAAAGGCCCTGGTGCAGAGGTTTTCTAGACTTCCCATAATCCTACCTCTCCCATACGACCTGTGGTCTAAAATATTTTAACCCCAACCTCCACCTCACAAAGTGAATAATATTTTTTTGACAGTACTCCAAGTTCTACAGAGAGTACATCACAAGTACCGAGTCAAATTCCAGAGAACTATATTGGAATAAGAATTACCCCTTAAGTCCACCCTCATCTCTTTCAACATGGTAGGTAAGCTTGTTCACTAGTATTGTCAGCATCAGTGAATCTTATGGAAACAACCCTCATGCTCCAGCCATGTGCTCCAGTGATTAGTGAAGTAGGCTCCTTACCAAAAGTGTGTATAAATCAAAACTGATCAATGACAAATACTGATAAACAAGGTAATGCCTTACTGTAGGTTTCTCATCGTCCATCTTCTCACGAATATATCCATGGACAACCTCAGAAGGAATCTGTTTTCTATCCATGGAGAACACGAATGCTGGCCAAATCACCCACTCTCAAAGGAGACTCCATTCCTACTCAATTCTACCCTGCAATTCTGCTCCACTGCCATTAGTCACATCATTCCTTTTGTAAGGTCAACCTATTTCTATCTCAGGCTGCTCCCCCCTCAAACTGTTCCTTCCTCCCCTCCGCTTATCACCCCACAAACTATATATATATATCTGATTCAAAATAGTATGCTTGCCTGATGACGTCGCACTAACTAATGTCATGCATTATCTTTGTGTATGTGGAATTGCAAAGCTTTTCCTGTCATATTCAACCAATTAAGACAATTGAGCACAGGCGAATGTTGGAATTTAAGTTCAATGAGTTGGGGAAATTTCCACAAAAAAATCATCACATCCTCTTAACCTTTTTGGCTTGTCTATCCTAAAATTCACAGATACTGGGAAATATGGTTATGGAAGCAGATGGTATTTTGGTACCCATTGAAACCAGTGTGAGACACTAATCTAAAGAATTCCCTGTAGTAGATTCATACTTGATCATTTAATTAACCAGAAAATCTGTGCACCACTTACCACGCTGAGTTAAAAATACTAAGTTACAATTTCAAAAATATTACGTTACATATGTACATAAAATTATTTATTGAAAAATGAAGAAATGATGAGAAATAAAAGATGCGAGACAGATGAAATGATTTACACAGCATATTAATACCATGTCACTTATTGTGATAATATTTACATACCCAAGACAACAGTCTTGAGAGTAGCAGGCAAGAATCTTCCAAGATTCACACTGCTCAACTGTTCAGGTGGCAAATCTGGAATTTTTCACAATCCAGACAGGCCAAATAAATAATGACCCCAAATATATATATCCCTACCCTGATATTTTTTAACAACAAAAAACATCACGTTCTTCAGAAGAAAATCACATCAATTGGATTAACATCATCACACAGCACCACAAATTAACTCCTTGCCCTTCTTCAGGTTCATGAAGGACAAGGCCAGGCCGTATTTCAACATTCCAGTGGACAGGGACTAATAATGTCTTTTTTATCCCCTTGGTAAAAGAGAAAAGTTATCCCATTTCTGATTTGAGGCTGATGAGTCTTAAAAGTGATTCACTGGTTGGATGGAATCATTTTACATAGGAAGTTGGGATTGTTTGACCTCCAGTTGGTGGCATTCGGCCCAAATCTGTACACTAAACGACGTCCTAGTACTGGAAGAAGGACTTTGCTTTTGTAGTAGTACCTGAAATTAATAAAATTCATCAATTAATATTCTTCTATTTTATACTTATGACTACTTGAAGTTGGATGAAACCAATTTTGAAAGATTTACATTCAATGATGGAAGATGAATGATTTATTCAATTAATAGTTTTAGGCCTTACATTTTAAAAGAGCATAATATTCATTAAAACATGCTATGACTCTGATGATGATGCCTTGATATTAAAACTTGAATTGTGTTTAAAGATAGGACTAAGTGGAGAGTGTCATCTGATATTTAATTAACTTTAGTTTTATGATATACAAATGTAATTCATTGGTTAGTTACATGTGAAATGGTTAATTACAAACTTGTGAGGCAAAGAACAACTTTGGGGGTGATTTCATATCGAGTGACAATGAGGTTAATCTGCATCCCGCTCACTAGGTAATCAAGAGTTTGTTGTATAAATGCTTAAATAAACTAAGCACCCTTTCTTACAAAAACATTCCAGTTTCCCTAATTTTTTGTCTATAATACCTCCCAAAACCTCAAGTATATTAAAAATCCTGTTTTTGCTCTGGAGTTACAGGTTTTAGTGCCCCAAACCAATGAGTTATATCCATAGTGTGTGTTGAAGTTAAATGTAGCAGCTCAGCATATTTAAAACTCTTGTTTTTATGATTCTTAAAATAATAGATTCATAATTATGAATTGAAATTCCTTGGAATGAAGAGAACATTCAAGAATATCAATTTATGACAGGATGCTTTTTCCAAATTATTCCCATTAATTCATAATCACGTGTACTCGGATTAGTACGCATTTTTCTAAACAGAATCATTCAAGTAATGTTGCTCAGCAATGACTCTAACCTCTACACATTCACATTTATTCTAAATTTAGCACAGTGAAGTAGTGGAAGGGTAATTGCCAAAAGAAGCACACGAAAATTAAATTCACAAAGCAATAAAATTCCTCAATTGCATACACAGGCAATAATTGAATACAAAATTAAATAGGCAGCTGAAAATAGGTACTTATGTGTTGCAAAGGATAATATGTGCAGAATGTGCACTTTGTGGTGTAATCTCTTTGCTACTAGGGATCTGGCAAAACATAGTCCAGTTTGTTGGAAACCATCTGAAGAACATATGTAAAGACTACTTAATTTATATTTAATGAATTTTTAAGTAGGTATATAGATTGCTTAATGATCTCAGTTGAAGTGGGTGATGCATTTACTGTTTACGCAAATGAGCATTAACTACAATCATTCTCTAACAAAACTGTGGAATAAGTGACTGATGAAGATATTTTTGTAATGGTTTATTTAACTTCAATTAAGTCAATAAATGATAGAAGAAATGAATCTGAGGATATTCTTAAAACCCATTCAGCATAGGAGAATCAATCAAAATTAAAATAATACATTTTTTGAGGAATTTTTTTGAATGAAGCATTTCTCTGTACCTACCTTTCCATCACCATACTTTAATGATGGCTGGTAAAAGTTGATAATTATTTGGTTTTCAGATAACCAGCGTAATAGACTGACAAAGTTTTCACTGATATCATTTATGATGAAAAAGAGTCTGTTTCTACAAAATAAAAAAAAACCGATTTGGAAAGCTTTGTCTTACCTCATGGCACGACTAAGTTTCTCGTAGTTCATTTTGGGATTCTTCTTAATTTCACCCCAAAGCTTTGCCACTCTCTCACTTTGGACAAATCTGAACATTCCCTGATCGTGGTCCACCCAACAGATGTCGCCTGGGCAATACTTCTGGTTTTTGAGCAGATCCCTGATGAACTCCCACAAACGCCCACACTTCTGACCTGTAAAAATTACCAGATTATTTCAACTCAGTTGATCGCACCAAAAATATTTTACTCAGTACAGACTAATTACTATAAACTTTATATGCCTTTCAACAAAAAATGGAATGAGAAGAAAAGGGATATGTATGGCATCCTATGGCATATAACATTTTCCTCAAGTAAGCAGAGCTCAATTAGAACTCCAAGGAAATGAAAGAATACATAGAAATTATTATCATAGAGTGTGAAATTATATTGTGTTAGGTGCCTATATTATACTATGTATGTGTTGCATTTCACACATCTATGCCCCTGATTTATTCGATCATTTGAAAGCATTCAAATTATGGACTCATGTTGGTGTGAATTTTCTGATTCCCAATCACTTGGTTGCCAAGCATCACTCGTCAAAGTGACTCAGCAACACAGGAGAGTTTTTAATTTTGCTACTGCACGCTGATTAATGCACATCAAAGCGCATTCCTTTTAACCTAACGTCAGTCAGCACAAGACAGTTCACGGGTCTCTGGGATTTACTTAAAATTTCATTATTGTCCTTATTTAACCTTCATTTGAGGTTCAAACTTTGTGGAATCCTTTGTGGAACAAAACCCGTGATTTTTGTTTCAATTCAATGTCTATTTGAGTTTGCATTGGGTGTCACAATAGCTCTTGGACACTTTGGAATCACATTAGGAAATTTAGGGCATCCACCCCCCATGCATTGATGCATTAGTGATGCTGCCACTTTATGTGCTCTCTTGGAGGGAAATAGGGTTGGGAGAGAAGCAAAGGGAAAGGAAAAAGAGGAGCTAGAAGGAATGAATAGTGAACACTTTGTTTTCCCACACAAAAATGATTTAATTTATGACCAGGTTTCAACGATACAACGTCGTCATCAGGTCCTGATGCCTGGTCCATCCTAGTCACCTGATGATAACCTTGTATCGTTGAAACCTGGTCGTAAATTAAATCTTTTTGTGTGGGAAGACAAAGTGTTCAATGAAGGCAAAGACCACAGGGCTATGTATGTACACCACTTCCAGGAATACCACACACGTAGATGTCACAATCGCTGTCCTATGGGGTTTAGAATCCCTCTGCAAATTCCACTTCCGGCAGCAGCAAATGAGGGGGTGAGAGCATTGGCGTGCTTGCGCGAGGGCAAGTTCACCCGAGTTCACGTTCAGTGTGCTCACCTGACTTCCTCCGCGTGCGGGTTCTGTTGGCCGTTTCCTTAGGGTCTCTCGGAGGCCTGCCCACGCCCTTCTTTTTCGCCTTGGTCTTCAGCTCTTGAGATTCTCCTTCGGAATCCATTCCTATGGGAAGGAAAGGCACATGTACCCTTTAGAAAATTTATCTTGAAATAACTATCTGAGGAATCAGAGTGCACACACAGTCCCATAAAATCAATTGGAATCCTATTCTTATGAGCACTTCCATAAAGTCACATCTAACATGAGTAAGTAACCTTCCAAAATTTCAGAAATGAGGAAAACTGAAAATGCTGAACTTGACATGAATGTTAATGATGAGCATTGGCCATACATAAGAATTAGATGACTTTTGCTAGCGTTAAAATGCAAAGTTACACAAATCTAAATTCATCATCTTTCAGCCACCAACTTTGCAACTAATAAGCTTGTACAAGATACCTACTATCCGTTCAAAATATCTTTGTCACTCAGGAGTGGGGGGGGGGAAAGAAATGGTCATAATCACGTGACTTAACGGGAACCAATAGCAAATAATCGGGAGGGCCCTGTGAAGTGGTGATAGATTCAGTTCCTTTCCAGCTTTCATTGAGTGAACTTCGTCTCTCCTTTCACAGTGTTGCCAAGGATCATGTGAGGTAAATCATTGTGAAAGGCATATGCCTTGCGTCGCGTACACTCAGGGAGAAGTGGCAAAGCTGCCGTTCACTTTTGTCCCCCTTGTGGGTGTACCCCCCACCACCCTCTTGTACTGGAGGCACTCAACAAGTTCCGAGCTCGCCCCAACGGTCAGTGACCAAATGATATTTTGAACGGATAATAGATAAATAGATAGATGTATTCATTTTGCCCTGGGACACGTCCCCTGAGGGCAAACAAAGAAATTACAGATTGATAATTCAAAAACAGATATTAAGTCTTTACATCACAAAACAATGAAAACAGTCTTGCCAAAAAAAGAGAAAGAAATTAAGAAAAAAAAATAACAAAATATTCCGAAATCCCTTGGGTAGTTTTCTCAGCTACAACATGATCAGTATTATGAATAATTCATATGAATATATTTTACAATTTTTTGAATATTTACAATATATTGTACATTA
>LYUA01001115.1:419151-433267 GCA_002093875.1 Calopteryx splendens | reverse complement strand
CCCCCCCCCCCCCCCCCCCCCCGAGGCTTACAAGGGTGCGGTAGTCCAGTGGGTAGAGCGCTGAGCTAAGGGCTCGGGTTCGATTCCGGATGACGCCGTTGGGCACCGTCAGCTACACTCAAGCCTTGTGATTTTTCGCGTACCAGGTCATCCTGGGAAACCTCTACCCTGATGTGAGAATTTCACACGCCGTACAGGGCTTAGCACTGGGTGAGTCCACCCTCACCTACCAAACCGACCTTCGGGTTGATTGACTGTGATTAACCACGCACAAGTTAGGAGTAAGAATTCGTGATTTGGTATCCTTCGTGTTGGAGGAAGAAATACGAGGTAGGACCGGTGCGAAATTTTTCAAAAAAAAAAAAGATTTCCGATTCGAAAAAGATGAAGAGAGGACCAGGAGTGTAGGGGTGAAAGGGAAACAAAGGGGCCCTGAAATTTCGGGATTATTCCCGCGAGACGGATTGGGGAAAAAAGGGGCGCTTTCTTTGTTTTCATTTCAATAATGGAGCGATGTGTACCTACACTCCGGGAAGGGCCACCCCCCGTAGGATCTTTCAAATATTTGAGTGAAAAGAAGAGCGAAGGCTGCAGTGGTGAGGGAGGGAATCCGATATGAAGCGGCGGTGAGAAATATCCAATAGAGTATTCCGACTAGTAGTGTCAAAGACTAGGAATGAAAAATGTTGTAAAACCGCGATCATTATTTAGAGATACGTATTCTCGTCGTGTATGCTCCTTTCACGAGTGTCACCGCAAAAGCAGGTATCAGCTTGTGCATTTTGCTTATTATGACATTCCAACAACTTTTGGCATGGCAATCTTTCAATAACGTGTAGACTATAGCCGGCGGAAGTGATTCATCCCTGTAAAAGGGTGTTGCTTAGCGCCAGTTTTGCCGTTTCATTTGATTAAGCTATTCACAAACAACGGGTAAGTGACCAAATTCCCTGCTAAACTTTCACAAAGAGAATTTTCATTTTGACGGTGACAGGAATATTCAAAATTAAACATTGGCTCAAGAAGTAGGCATTGAAAAAAGGTACTCTCTGAAGTTATCGTAATTTTAATTTGTTTAAGTTGCATTCACTAGGATTTTTACGAAACATTGATTTTCGCATCTCGTTTTTATTATATTTTTAATGCGTCCATTGACGTTGACTGAGAGTATGACTTAAATATGGACTAAATAATTGGTTGTTATTTTTCTGCTTGAAATCTAGTTGCGGAAAGGAGTTTTTACTTGCTGCGAAAATTTGCTGTGAACCGGAATGCGATCGTCGTTGAATATAATTTAGTTTCTGATACAATCGATGGAGGCGTAGAGCAAACAGCGCGGCGATGTTGACAGATCGACTGATGGATCTAATTTGTTTGCTCACTGTTCTGCTTGATCGGGTGTAATGCGCAGGGTTTTGTTCATCCGGAGGGAGTAGAGCCCTCCACAGATTTTATCTGCGCTAGACGGTTCTCGAAAACAAACACATTTCTTCCACTGAGTATCCTATGAGCGTGGAAAACTAGAGTTTGGAAAAATTCGAAAAAGTCTATGTGAAAAAGCGTTCAAATTTATTCAAAGAGCCGTTTTCAACAATTCTTATTAAAACAAAGTGTAAAGGAGCCATCATAGAAGAAGTTAATATTTTTATTTTGATAGGAGAAAATTATTCCCTGTTGATATTTATAACTTTCATTATGGAGCTAACTAATGCCTCCAATGAAACTATTATTGGATCATCTTCTCCATATTGGACCTACACTATCATTTATCCGTTGAAAATAAGTTGTAATAATGTATTCCTGCTACTCATAAATTTTCCAGTTATTTACAAAAACTGTCAAGTAGTGGCGGTATTTTATTAGTATTTCATCGTGAGGATAGAAAATATTTGACTGTCAACGCCCATTTTCAATGAGGCATAACGTTTGCTTGGCCGTTAAGGAATGACCTTTGCCTTCCGCTAGTTTGTATATGGTAGTGCTTTGCCAAACAAAACCTACCAATCATGCAAATGTATTTCCCGTGAAGTGTTCCTATCATCGGGAATATCTCAAAATCATTTTCTTTCCCATAAATCATTTATAGTAGGCATGTTTCAATCATGAAAATGCATTTAAATATATTTTATGTTTATTTTAACAGCGTGGCTAAATGATTTTCGTTCGGTCCCTAGTGCTTAATTATTTTGATGCAACAGGAGTGTCCAATTCAGCTCGGAATATTATCGCTGGAGTTCATGTTAACGATGGAATGCCCGTGCCAACTTTTACCGTATATTTACTCTGCAGGTTAAAAACATTCTTCTCATATATTAAGACTGACGTTTTTCGAATAATATTCTAGTACCTGTAAAATTTCCTTTGAACGGTTGCAATAGAATTGAAACGATAAGGGCTAACGGCATCTACGTGCTTCACATACTAACATATATTTAAGCGTATTCATCTTCACGTTAGGTTCTGGGAAGAATTTTGCTGGAAGCTGCGGGTGGCACAGAGAAATATTTTTTTTCCAGTTAAGCACGGAGACAATTCTTCCAAAGTATCAAAATCCCCCCTCTCTCTCTCTCGAGCAGGATTTAATCGAGCCAAATGGTGCGGTTGCCAGGTTCAAATGAAAAAGGAGGTGAAAAATCGAAGGGTGACCCGAGTCGCGCCGTTCCTGTTCGTCAGTGGCAACCATGTAATGATCTTGCCAGGGGCGAGACGAATCCCATCGTATTCGCGGGAGGGGAGAGAGGTGTGTCAAGACCTCGCATGTAACACACGCGCCCCCACATGCTACCTCCGCATCGTCTAGTTACACCTTACCTTGAGGCTCGAAGGGTATTGAATTTTTAGGCCCAGTTTTTTAATGTTTTGTTAAACTGAAGGTTAACTAGAACCTCCGGTTCACGCCAAAAATCGTTTTCGTCATCGCAAGTTAAATCCAAACCGTTTTTAACGGTTTGGATTTAACTTGCAACAACCAAACACAAGGTAAATGTTAGTTAATTCCAAGACGGATTCCAATACGGTTTGCACGTCTATTTTAACTAACGGTCAGTCTGAAATGTTTATAAAATCGGACCTGTCGGCAAACTCCACGTTAGGTATACGTCCACGTTAAGTAATTTTCTCGGCCTTTGAGTTATTTTTTTTTCAAAACAGTCCTCTATGATTATAAAAAGTAAGTATCTAGTAATTTTAATTCCGTATCGTGAAAGTCCAGTTCTGAGGCCACCTTATTTAACAGGAATTATTTGTATTGACTGATTGAACTTCTTTGTGGCGGTAATTTTCGTAAGATGAATAACACACTTGGTTTCTCCACAATTTTATTTGCTCAGTTTGTTTATTTGCACATTTGTCAAATTGTAGAAAAACTAAGTGTGTTATTCTTCTTACGATGATTCTTTCCACCAAGTGACCGCCGCCAACAACATCTATCTCCGGTAATTTTCATTAGCGAGTGGCATAAATTGTTTGTAAAATCGGTTAACTCCAAGTCATAACTAATGCTAACCTGTTGGTAAACTCCAAGTTAAGCAAATGTGACACAATGGTACAATTGGTACAATGTGACATTATACATCCGGGCTTAAGTGTTTCAAATAGGGGTTGTTGCGGGTTCCTAGTTACCGAGAAATGCTTAGGTTTCTTTTGCTGTAGGCACTGAGGCCTCGGTTACCATTATTTAAGAAAAAGTGACTGCTCTATTAGGTTTTAAATTATCGATCCCACTCGACCAGCTGGTGAGGAAATATTAATTTTTTAGTCAGTATATGACTGAACGAAGGAAGCCCGCGAACGTGTAAGCTCTGCTTGTTTTTTTAGTAGAAGGTAATTTACGTATTCCTCGCTTTAGGGGATTCACTGAACAAGTTACTTTCACACTCTCTCTCCAAAACGGATTTAAAGCTTACCTACTCCATCTTTGAGATAATGTTAAGCGTCTTTTTTGTTAGGGGTTTATGGCACAAGCTTTTTCAGTGATAGATAACTTATTACAACGGGAAAAAATGAAATTTCATTTACATTTATTTAACACAAATATACTTGACCTTTTTTGATGCACGAATTCTTCTCGGGCCTTCCACGAATTCTTCAGGACTGATGAAGGACTCATCAGCCTTTAAGACGATGCTCGAATCGAGGATAGAAACGTCGGCCGGCATCGACCAATTGGCCCGGTGGAAGAGCCGAAAAGAATTCGTGCAGCTAATACGACGGAAAGCACCAGGTATCAGACTTAACTTGGTGGAAATTATGGATATTCATAATGGAAAAAACAACTTTGTATTTTAAACAATTTTAATGTAATTGTGGATACTAAAAAGTTGTTTTTTCTTTATGAAGATCTTACAGCCTTTTTAATGCTTACTCAGCATTTAGAACTAATATTTGGGAGTGAGCGAAGTGTTAAGTTTAGGGTGAAATGTGAATATGAGAACGCTGTGTTCTAAACGTGCGGTGCGAAGTTTAACAGCCTGAACAGCCGTTGTATTCAATTAGGTACATGTGAACTGTTAAATTAGATTGACGATTAATGGTGGCGACTTTTCTATGTTCTCTAGCTTGTGTTTTTAGCTGTTGAAGTGTTATTTAGCTGACTTTTTTTTCAACTAACTGGAGTTTTAGTATAGGTACTCCTTTAGACAGCGTACGTGCTCTTGACATTGCATTGGCAGTCGACCCATCCGTGCACATCTGCTAGCAACGTTCATGCAGTATGCATAACAATTTGGTAGAAAAAAGATATTTTCAAATTGATGAGTTGAAGGATTTGAAGTGAACTGCAATGAGCAAGAATGATTTCATCGGTTCTTCTCAAATGAAATATAATTGAACTGCTTTGGTCAATATAGCCAAAGACACTATATTGGAAAATTCCTATAGGAGGAAAAAAGATGAAAAAAAAACAAAAGGAAAAAGGTGCCCATATTTACTTTTCTGCTCGGCTACCCTATGTCATCACACTTTTTAACGTGGTACGTGCATGCATTGAGCGAGGCTTCCTGTAGACTTAGTCGTAAGTATTGAACCAGATTTACAGAATAATTAAAAACTTAAGGCCATATGGTTTCTGAATACTATTCGAAAAGAACATTGCGGCGAACTTTATGGCAAATGGAATTCAAGATATCACGGAATAACTGGCTGTTTAAGAATTCTCCTTACCTCGGGAATCGTCGCGATAATTTTTGATTACATTTTCTGCGCCAAAATTTTGGAAGACGGTTAGTTTACTGAAAACATGTGAATAAATTAAACGCATTGTGGAAGCTCTGTGCATGGTTATTACTCCAAAAACGTATCTCCACTAGTGCTCTTCAAATTCTATTACAGAATCATGAAAGTTGTAAGTAAAATAAAATAGTATTATGTCGTACTTTGACTATTCAAACTAAGCAGAAGCATTTCGCAGAAGCACATCATTCAGCCTACGTTTCTGAAAACTGCCAAGAACACATTAGCCATAAAACATTTGAACTGCCACCAATACGAACAGATATTCACGATAAAGTCTGATAATACATTTACATGCAGCCATTTTGCGAGGTTAGATTATTTTACGGTAATTTAGGGGCATGCAGTATGGAAAGAATTCGAGGTAGAAGTAACCTGCAGCCGTTCATACGGTTCAATAATATCTTTATTGTCATTTCCTTCAAGTATCTTCCTCGTGGCTCTTGAATTGAAGACGGACAGAGAAAGGTTGTATGTATTATATGTGATGAGGCTTTTTCTTTTAAGTTAAATGTGTTCCTCTATTTTCCTCGCGGTTTTGTCCGGTGGAAGCAATTTTCTGCTACTGGTGAGTCAAGTTATGGAAATCAGTATTTGGTGTGCGTGCATGCCAGCGTAACAAGTCGTCGTTTCGGTCGTAATATGATCTCTTGTTTCGTTCTGCGCTGGCCTCCGACTTCGTCTCCCCACCATGCTCATGAATAACCTCTTCCTTCCTGTTCGACTCCTACAGCAGATTCCAATTGGGCGATTCTCGTGAACACTCGAGAACCGTGTGCCCCAAAGACCATTCGCGATACCATGGGTAATCCTGAACTTAAAACTTTCTACGAGCCCTATGTTCGTGGTTCGTTTCTGGTCTGAGAAAACATCGACATTGGAAATGTTGTCTGCTTTGCTTGTTTTTTAATTAAGGAAATACATCTAGCACCCATTTTGTCATTGCTTATGCCCTTTCACACATTTAATACCGGCCGAATTCTGTTCGGCTATATTATATAACCATTTTTTCATCAAATTTACTGAAGTTTGATTGCTTATACTCAGGCAAAATGGAAAGTGCTCAGCTTTAAATGAGTGAAAATAATTTTCAGATACCTATTTAGCTATTTTTATCACAAGTAAGATAATGTATGTGTATCAGAAAGAAATGTATTGTGTCGAGTGTTTTATAGATTACTTTCAGTTACTTGTTCTACTGTCGTTTACTTATTGTAATTTGGGCTTTGAATTTGTTTTCACACCAATTTGAAAGGCCATTTATTCACTAGCGATGAGGGACCAGAATAGTTGCCATAGGTATGTCTCCCAGCAGATGTATTAGACAAGGCATTCTAGTTTGTAGCCATTTTTGTACATGACTCTTGATTCAGTTTACCTATTCCAGTAGCACGTCTCCTGCGTGCGAAGAAAATCAGTAAAAACTTTGAAATACATTGCGCATGCAACGCTGCACGCGAAACTTACTTATCGTTTGAATTAGTTAACTAAATTTGTGTATCCTATTTCCAACCTTTTATAAAATGAATGCGGAGAGTATATATGTGTAGTAAAGGAAAAATCACATTGAACCATTCAAGCATTAACTAAATAGAGTCAGCGCTCTCTACCTTGATTACCATGTCTAATATGTGAAGCGTTCATGCTTTATGCCTTAAAATTTTGAAAGTCACGGTGGATCGTATAGAAAAATTAAACTGTAGTCTTTCAAATTGAAACAATTTTTTGTGATGCATTTAAATTGTTATTTGTAATCCAGCCATTTTATTTTGTAATCCCCAATCCTAATTCTTTAAATTTTTGTGGCTTTGGCTGGATATTATTTGAGTTTCCTTATTCCGCAAATGCTGTACTAGCTATGCGGAAACGTTCATTTCATATTATGGAGGAAATTCGAATGGAGGCATACTCGGAATTTTTCGCTCATAGCAACGCCATTATTTTCTCTTTAGTGTTTTGTTTCTCATGGTGCTCTTCCAACTGTTGTCATGCTTTGTGCCCTCTAACTGGCGAATATTTAAAAATCAGAAACCAAGTATAGCGTCTTTACCTCGGTTTAGGTTCTCTTAAGGTTGTGATTACATCACCACAGCAAAGATGTTTTTCATTTGACGAAGACAAAATTGATGCTGGAGGTGGGATTCAAAGCCGAGGCTATTGGGTTTTTAAGGTCGGCGGGTTACAAGCCTAATTATGGTGACCGAACCAGAACCCGATTCCGGTCACGGATTAGAAAAAATTATATGTAGTACAAATGAACAGAAAAACTCGAGCGAAAATTTTATGCATGAATAGTTTTATGCCATGTCCCAGGATAGGGAAAAAACCGCCATTTCGTTTTCGGATGTGGTATATGATATCTGTATAGAAATTACAACGTCTGAAAGTAGCTGTAAAGAAAGTATTTTAATTCAGTACCGAAACCCTTTTTTTTCTATCATAGCAACAACAGAGGTAAAAGTGCTGTTTCAAAACCTACTGGTATATATATTCAATTATTATGACTAGTTTTGCTTTGCTTGTATATTTAATACTTACTTTGTTAAGTAGGAAGATGTAGAGCTGGATTATTCGACTTAATAGTAAAAAAATTCTTATTTGAAAACGAGGTATAATATTTGTTGCACGCACTCGGAAAATTCGCGCTATTGGAATGAAAGGATAATTATTGTAATTTATCAAGCTACTTAAAATTACTGAATTACTGACTTTTCTTCTAACCATTTCATTTTTGTAATAGTTGAAACTCATTTTGTGTACATGAGAAATCGCACGTCTTTTTCATTTGTAGTAGCATTTTTGTGTACCTGTTTTATGCTGTTAGTTTTCTCACCATTAGGTAGAGATACTACTTCCTAAATTCTTTCTTATTTCTTCCTTTGTTAGAGAGGCTCATGCTCAGAATCCCGAATATAATGTTAATTAATTCTGGAGACATGTTAATATCTATCGTTTGTAAAATGGATTTTGATACCTATGTTTTGAGTGAATGTATTTATTAAATTGTTTAATTTACTATAGGTAATTATGATAATACGCAAAAATTAAATTTTGAGAATTCAATGAGTTACTGTCTTCTCTGCCTGGATATTCCGTTAGATATCACACCTATCACCTGACATCCAAAGACCGTTGTTCGATTCCCACCTTGGGAATGAATAGGTTCATCTGATGAAGAGAGAAGAAAGTCCGCACTACACCACCTTAAAATAGTAAAACTTATATTTCTGGTGCAATTTTTTTTTCTCACCTGATGATGATGTTGTAACATTGAAACCCGGACAAATAAAAATTTTATTTGTGGAAAATTTGCACGTCTTTATATTCATAATCATCAGATGAATTTATAGAGCTGAATTAAAATACGATACAACCTCACCCGTCGGTAAATTAATTCCAACAATAACTATTACTAATGCTACCGTTTGAGGCTTCACCGTGTACTTCATTGGTTTCCAGTTGAGTAATTCATAGGAGACAAATAAAACACAAATGAAAATAAAAGAATCCATTTGCTTGTTACATTTTTGTGAAAAGAATTGGTGACTCTAATCTTTGATAATACCACGTATTTTTTCACAGTTATTCGCGGTATTTATTGCGTACTAAATGTACTAAGAATTTTTTTTTTAATTCACCCTTCATAAAAATTGGTACGAAATCAGATAGTACGTCATGTTATTCCCGGCTCATTAAGTACTACCTTTAGATACCATGAATTTTATTTCTCCATTTTTACTTTCACAAAGCGTAGTGAATGGGAAAGTATTGTATCTATTCAAAATATAATGCACTTCACGAGTTCTACGGAAACACGTTTTTTGGTCCCCTGAATACGTTTGAAAAAATTTTCCGATAACGTCTGTCCATGTTTATGCGTGTATTTTGTGCATATTTGTTTTTGTGTGGGTTTTTAAATTCTTCAATAATTTCATTGAGACTAAATAAAAAAATTAGGCATGAAATGGTTGCTTAAAATATTTATCGCACCCATTTTTACCGATAAGTATTCGATTGGGACATCTTTGCTTCATTTGACTTTCATCAAACTAAATGATACTCGTGTACAGATGATTATTGGAAAATAAAATTCACTGCCCCTTTTTTATGGCAAAAATTTTCGTAAAATACGTAATCTCTAATGTGCTTTAGTTCATCATTACTCATAGGCTTAGGTAAAATATACGCCATCTAATGAATAAAGCATCGAAAAACAATATTGATGAAAATGGATTTGTGAATATATATCAGTTAAACATAATATAATGTGGAAATATAAAGAAAAAATATAAAAAGTAGTACAAGAAAATACATTTAATATAATATTGTTAACTTTAAATAAAATGAGAATAATTAAACATTATTTAGCGTCATCGTTTTCTTAATGTTATTGAGGGTACTACTGATTTCCAGGAATAAACGTAGCTTGATGGTGATGATAATTAGGCATCGAAATCAGTAGCATCTTAAATACATTTGTGCTAAGTGATCTTTTTCGATATTTCATTTTAAATGCTTTTCGAAAATGCTTAAGGTTAACATTGCGAAATTTAATATTTCGCAAGCAATCAAGGTTAAGCAATAGAATTCGGCAGTTCGTGTTCGCGCTAATTTAAAGTGCATTATTTATTTCTTCTCAACTATTGTCTTTGATTCAAAAGAATGAGGAAATGGGCGGATCTCTTGAGATTTTTTTCATTCTTTAGTCGTCCTCTAGCCGTGAAAGTTGAACTTACGGTTTAGATGTAAAACCGTGGAGTAGCGACTGAAGCTACCGACGGTAATTTTGGATATGTGATTCCGAGTTGGGCTGATCCGGATGAAGGATATAATTGAATTTTTGGATGATGTATTAATTATAGCTATTTAATGATACAATTTTGGCTACTTGTTCGTCAACTCTGGTCTTATTTTCAGATTCTCAAAGCGTATTTTGTTATCATATATTGTATATCGCTACCATATATTGTCAATGCAGTTGGTGGTAATTATATTGAATAAGCTAAATAGATGGCTAACTCTATTCCTAACAGCGTACATAACTATAACTCCAAACTAGCCGTGAAATCTCCTTAGCGATGATTTTGCGGAACTCTTTAAGTTTGAATTCACTTTCGGAATATTGGATCATTGGGTAAAACCGACTTGGTACATTCCATTGCCACTCACAATATATTTTTATTATTAAATGTCTTTAGTGTAAATGGATAGTACGAGCCAATTTTAATTCATAATGGTAATTTTCACAAAATGATGTTCATTCTATCGGTGTCAGCTATTGCATCTATTTTAAAATCAAAGAATTGAAAGAAAAACCTTATAATCTCTTTCGTAGTATTCTTTCGGCCAGGTAGATAACATTAAAAAAAACGGAATCAGTAATATAGTGTCTCTTTTGTCATAATAAGCCACCTGCTGCTTAGTTTCCTTTAACTGCGAGGGTTCGGGGTTATCTTTCGCGTAGGTAGGATTTTTAGGGATTTGAGGAAGGGTGGAGAAAAACGTAAGATGGGAATTAGACGATTCCGAATGAAAGGGTCCGAGGTTTCCACAGTTTCGCATCCCGTTTGAAGCATTACTGCACTTGAAGAGTTCCCCACTCACGGGACCTTGGTAGGGATCCCCATTCCTCCGAACACACTCACATCGGCCTGGATTCAACTGGGAGCGTTGATGTGGAAAGCTAGTGAAAGAGCGTTCGCATCAATCCGTTCCGCCAGTTGCATTCAGGTTTGGACATCCTAGCCTTATGGCGTTATAACGAATGCATGCAATTTTGATTGGAAAGGCTGCAGCAGATTCCGTGCACGTGCAGCAGTTTGGCATATGCACGTGTGACTAATAAAGAGGCGATGAACTGAGGAAGAGAATATAGCAAGAATGGGATCATAAAAGTGACGGTCGTGCACAAATGACGTCACGCATTTTGGTGTGGGGGAGGGGGACTGGACCCATCATCCATATCATGGAGGTGGTGTTTTATGTGACATTACTACCATAAAAGCTCTTAATTATAAAGAGAGCATGAACTGTAATCGATCACTGGTTCACATATACATCTCATTCCTCATAATTGTGCATTTCCATCGCTTAGGACTAAAACTCATGCTTGACGCATTAAACAGGCGTAATTTCCGCGGAAAATGCTTAATCTGCAATCTAATGAAATACGCCTGCGTGCGATGCATTTATGTGTGTTAGTGGGTTTATTTTTTCCTGGTGAAAGAGGATTCAAGTACGAGAAAGAATCTGCTGATTGTCACGCGCTCTTGAAGTTCTAGTCTTCTAATAGATGAGACTGTGATGGGATGGATTGCTGGTTAATCTGCTGTCGATTTCAGTATTTGATGGATTTTCTCATGCAATAAAGGTTGCCGTTAAGTCGATGATGCTGGAATATTTTCCTAGAGTGGACGTTAGAGACCCCTCTATTGAAATGAGAAAGCACGCGATCAAATGCCTACCGATGATGTGTGTTATAGCGAGGGGAGATGTCTTCCGATGGATTTTGAAACGCGTTGAAAGTTTGGAAGTAATTTAACTAAAAATGTTTTCGTTTTTTCTGCTCTGAGAATCAATCTGTCACAACTTCCGTAAAGATGATTCTTTTAATATGTTTCATTTATTTGCACGTGGGGGCGTGCGGTTATTCGGGACACCTTAATGCACATCGCTCATTAAACTGGTATGGTTATTTGCGTCTGTATTTTATTTTTCTTGCATGATGAAAAGAGCCGGAATCACGCTAGGAAATTTACACTCCGGCTATCTCAGGTGTGAATTGTTCATTCATAATCGTTTCTATAACTTCTCAGATTATTTTGCACGCTTTATAAGCAAGGAGTTAATTGAGGTATTTGCAAACTAATGCTCCCACGGGAATCATGCTAATGTGATCAGATTGTCAGTTACCTAAAGTCAGGTTAAACAAAATCGGGAGGCCAGGCATCTATTGCTATTAGCTACTTTGAACTACTTAGATTGGGTTTTTATTTGTTTCTAATCCGTTTGTTAAACGTTTTAGACTAGATCTTGTATGAAATAAAACTGTGTTTCCGCTTCCCGGGAGGGTAACCATCTCAGAATTCTCTTCCCTAGTTGGCCATTCAGATCTCATAGTTTATTCTAAATACATGTTTGCTCTAAATAACCCAACCACTCGATCGCTTCCGCCTAACGTAGCCCAATTTATTAACAGCATTATTGGCAGCGGGGTCTGAAAAGCCATGGCAAAATTTATTTTGAAGCAAAATTTGTTGATCTAACATTACCATCTTCCCGGGTCTAGTCTACCGCTCTACGATGTTAGTTCCGGGAGAAGCACTGAGCTAGGATTCAACGACTTGTGGATGCTTAAAAAAAATCTATTTTTACCTTCAGCTGCGTTACCTAATTGGTTTGCATGTTTTCAGCTGTTCATTAATCATTTCCCGTCTACCCGTGAAAGTGAGTGAGTTCGTTTTTTTATATGCTGTATTATTATTTTGAGAGCTGTGTACGTAGCCTCCACCTTTTTCACTCTTTCTAACTGCTCCACTTTTTCAGCTACGGTGGAGTATAAATGAGGCCTTGTGTCTTTTGAATTCTTCGCTGACAGATAAACTGCGGCACAGAAAGTTTGGGGTCCCCCCCGTGTCACTAATCTGTGTGTCTCGGAGGTATACGTCATTCCGTCGTCTCAATTCGTAGCATTCATCTTGGTCAGAGTTTCTACCCTTAGTCTCGGCCTGAGTTTCGTCTCTTTATGTGCGAAAAAATATTAATTGGAGCCTGGCGTATCGAGGGAAGAAACGCTTAAAACGACTTGTAAATAATGACGTTGCATGTTATTGACAGGATCGGATACCACTAATTGAGATGCCAGTTGCACGCACGCGTATCAAACTTCCATCTTGGCCACTTTTTAGCGTATAAATTATTGTGTTAAACCCATGGTAAAACTTTGAAGTGTAGGTAATCATTTTTTTGCTTAGATTTGTTAAGTTTTAACGTTATTTTTCTAGCCAATGAATTGCATTTTTAACGATCACGAGCATCGATGGATTTTCTTATAATCTATTATTTCCGAAATTATCGATATTTATTTTCACATTTTTTCATGACAACCGATGAGGACCACGAAAAATGTCCATTTATTTCTGCTCCTGTGTTCGTTTAAAATCTTAGAAATTCAGTAGATATTTTGGTGGATTATTCAGTGGATTAAATTTTTATTAAAAATTGTACAGTAATCGTTATTTTCGTGTTAACTACGCCAAAAAAGTTTGTCCTCGATTAAAAGTTAAACTATTTCCACTGTCTATACTACTTTCCCCTTTTTCATTGCGTATAATTGGATCAATGAGTAGACGAATCAATCGTTTGGTAATTTTGAACAATAATTTTAATTTAACCGATCTCGTCGTTGCAGCTATCCCACTATCGATGAGCGATTGTTTGATGAGAACGCTCTAATATTGGCATTAGGTGCCTACAAACGGAAGAGCGTTCTCGGGCAAAGAAGCAAGTGTTTCGGGCTCTCTGCTCCCCGTGCAGTCAATTGCCGACGCCGAGGATCGTGTCAGTCGCTCCAAAATTATCGTGTTCCCGTCACGATTATCTTACGATCCCTATTTTCACGAAAAAAGAGTGGGAACCGATAATGGCTGCTGACGGAAGCATGCATAATTTATAGCTCTTGGGATATCAGTAGAATCATATCAACACAAATTAATCTACTGAAGTGTGTAGATTAAAATTAATCAGGGTGGCGCGATGGATGGATGCGTCCCGCGGAAAGACAACGCAAATCATTCGTCTTTTGCATTGCGTAGCATGCGACCATGGGAAGCGCACAGAAATGATTGCATTTTATGAATACGATTCGCTGCGAATCATATTTCATTCT
>LYUA01001115.1:403457-416112 GCA_002093875.1 Calopteryx splendens | reverse complement strand
TAAAGCATTGCTTAAAAGTACTAGCCCTTCTCCCAAAGAACCATGGTATTGTATAGTAGTTTTGCTGGGTCGATTAAAAACCTCTACCTGTGTTCGGTAGAGTAAAAATTTGTTTAAAATTACCAAAGAAATCAACTTATATGTTTTGAAAACATGTCCACAGTATCGGTAATAACTTTCATATTGCCGGAACAGGGCATTGGAAAGGTTTTTGCCAAACTATAATTTCTTAAGCTATTGTTCAGCGAGTGACTTAAATCGTGAAACCTCTCTATCTATCTCCTAAATCTTGGCCAAAATTCTAATTAAATGTGAAAATGATTACTTTGCGCCATCGCCTCTTTTATAGATAACATTTCCAATTATTTTCTATAAACTTTAGTTACGTTGTTACTCTGCGTTCAAATTATCTTATATTTCGCTCATTCAATTACGGACTACATGTGAATCTTTTTTATTTTTATCGTATAAATTGGAGACTGAAATAAAATTTCAAGAATATGACTTCGGTACTTGAATCTTTATTTTTTGAATTTGCTCTCGCAGAAGGAAATAAGTTTGCACGATGACCGCATCTGTTATTCGGATGGCAATAAAGATCACAACAGTTACGGTAATCCAGCGTTTTATTACACATATGTTTATGTGAATATTAGTAACAGATGTGAATATAAAGTTTAAGAAATGTTGAAAAGAACAAGTCCAAAAATAAACAGACATGTTTAAAAGTAATGGTACAAGAGGCCTAGGAGGTTGGCTGGAGTATAAGCCTACAGTTAATGCACGATGAGAGAATTTCCGCATATTACGTTGCACATTTTTTTGAAACTTTTTTTGGTTCCACCATCCATGGACCGCGTCACATATTTTCACAAATTTTCAATTCCTAACCTCAACAGTCAACCTCATACCTTCACTTTTACTCACCCACAATTTTTAAAATTCACTTTGAGGTCCTCAGTGTAGTTTCCAGCAGCTCTTCCGCGTCCTATACATAGCTGATGAAACTTATAATAAAAAGGTCTATAGTACATACATTAAAAAAATAATCATTTAATAGCTCCTACGTTGTTCTTCGTAATGGGTCACCACAACAATGAAGGGATGGGTTGATTTGGGGCGGGGGATTAGTCGGGGTGGGGGAAAAGAGGGACGGTAAAGGAGGTGGGTTTGGAATGCGGTAGCGTTTTCTTGTTGGTGTTCTCTAAGACTTTTTATCACAGAGTTTTTGCTGCTTTCCACCGAGTCGAAGGAGGAGAGCAGTGGGAGTGTGAACGAATGTAGACCGACGCCAGGGGTGTCGTGAAATGACTGCTTGTGCTATGCATGAACGTAAATATAATTCGAAGAAGAGCTCTCTTGGCATTTAACAGCTGTCAAAGTCCGAAAGGAATGAAGGCAACCGCCTGCCCGCTCCTCCGCTAATCATCATAAGTCCACCCCCCGACGTAACTCTTGGCACCTGCGATCCTCTCAGGAGTCTCGTGGCTCGCGGCGGCTGCCAAGTTACGAGGGAGCTCCCTAGCTCCCCCCCCTCTCGCGCGCCTCCCACGCTCCACGCGTTCCTCATCCATTTCTCTCGCCATCCTCGCTCGCCGCACTTTGTTTCACTCCCTTCCCTCCCTCCTCCACCGTGCTTACAAGTAAATTCCCTTCGCTATGGCAACGGTGGCATGCTTTGAATCAATTTTGTGCGCCAATAGAGAGAGAGAGAGAGAGCGCTGTTGCCCTCGTTCACCATTCCTCCCTCCCCCCCCCCACATTCGGTCTCGCCTCAGCCTTGATTTTTTTATTTCCCTCCTCCCTTTCTGTTTTTGTCCCTCCCACACTCTCTACCTCCCACTCTCTTTTTGTTTTTTTTTACTACCATCCACCCGTAAAACGCCCGAAATATTTTTCAGCCGGTCGGAACAATGCGCCTCGGGGCTCCTGTTGCTCGGATGTTTTCTTCGAACAAGAGAAATTTGAGATGTCGTGAGGGAAAAAATGTATGATTCCCCCGAACCGTCGTTTCGAATTTTAAACAAATTTTTTTTAAACCAACCCATCTCGTCCCCCACTTCAGATCCCCAAACTCCAAACTTCCCGTATCATTTTTTCCCACCCTCCGAGAAATTTCGTGTCCTCACGCCGTGAACTCGTGGTTTTTCTCTCTGGGAAACTGACTTTTGCCAGGGTTTTCCTCCTTTCTATTTTCTGACTAATTTCATGCGTATTTTTTAATTCTCCCCCGCTTGGAATTGAATCTTTCACCTGCTTTCTCACGTGCCCGCCCGCTCTGCACATACTCTTTGGTGCGTATTTGGCGGTCACGGACAGAGCAGAGCACGTTAAATTACTCTCGGGTGGAATGCAATTACGCAGTAGGTTTATTGAGGTTGGCTTCTTGGTTTGTCCGATGCCCGAGTGAGGAGTTTACAGCGAAGCCATACTTTGATCTCCGCCAAAATATCTGTGTTTTTGTGTTTTTCCATAGACCTCGAATGAGGGACGAACTTGCTCACGAAATGAAGTTAATATTGTACAGCAGTCGTCACTTGTGTATATATTTCCCAGGATTTGATTTAAAAACGTATGAATTACGTTTACCATTGTTTTCTATATCAGTTAAATTATCTTAAGGTTTGAGAAACTGGGTTAATACACTACGACTCAAACGATTTGAAAGGTCTTTTTGTTTACTTAACTACTCCAAAATGGCCTTCCTCGGCTCCCGTATCCGCTCTTTACTCCAAGTTAAAGAATAAAAGCAGTGTTGTAAATTCGGAACTCTAAAAGTGGATCAGTAATTAATGCAAAACCGATCGTTAAAATTTGTCATCAACTATCAAATGATCGTTATTTTTCAAGGAATCCATTAAGCACGCTGGTTCACTTGAAGATGATTTTTTTTAAGTCGAAACGTTGGTTGTGCTAAAACAAAATCCGTGGACAAATCAAGCGTTTTTATCGTCTACAATGAATCACTTCTAGAAACGACGGCCGATACTACCGACTGCATCAAGCACTTCTTAAAAATGAATTATATTTTATTTCTCCATGAACCAGGTTTTTGGTGCTGAGAAATGTGACATTTCAGTCTCGGCTATTTTTCATTTCTGAGGTAAAAATGCCACCCAAGCGTTGGAGTTCCCTTGGGAATCCATGATAACGTGACTCGTAATTTAACTATCACTATTTAAAATCCACTCAACTCTCCCCTCTTAAAATTGGCACCTTTGAATGATACAGACATTCCGTTAGAGTAGTTCTTACTATGATGTCATATCAGATAGCATACCTCCGGAGAAATGTCCTCCAATTGTTATTATCAATCAATACTAGTTATAGGGAAAATTTCGGGTCAGATGCTAGAAAAATCTCCCCAATGGAATCTTTCAGCTTTCCTTTTTTTAGCTTTTACAAAATTATTTAGTAATTAAGAAAATGATTTATTTTTTATCTTAACCGAAGACGAACGAAATTATATCCCAAATTAGTTGTTACCAGGCATTAATATTTTATTTTAAGATTTAAAATTTTTAAAGGAAATGATCTTGCTCTACAACGAGCGCATTGATTAAATTTTTAGCTTTACAACTATCATATGCCGTTCAACATCAAGTGCATTACGTACGAATCGAAATTCATATGAAATATGAACAGTAAACTGATAGCTTGTCAAGGACAATACATGTTGGATACACGATGGAATATATAATACTGGTGGCAGGCATAATATATGAAAGCTCTTCTATTTTTTAATGGCTTATGGTTAAAAACCCTTCCAATTGGAACGGGAACTCGATTTTCCACAAGTGACTATTGTCAACCTGATTTATCCCCTGCAGTAGAAAAGGATGGCGTCTTAAGAGTAGACTTGGGTATTTTTTGAGCGTGGCCCCGTAGCGTAGCGTTGAGAAACCCTTATTCAAACCGGGCGAAAGCCCTGGACTACTCCAGATAAACCCGCAGTTTGTTATTTTTTGGGTGCCAAATCTTCCCGAGAAAATGCAGGCGGCACAGGGAAAGAAATTGGTCCCCCTAATCTGAAACTGTGAACTTCACATACCGTATGGCTTCTTGTATGGCGAGCTTTGGTTTATTTGGTATATTTGATTCAATTGACTCGATTTGTGTGAACAGTTAGGAAAATGGGCAGACAAACTTTAGTCACCATATATCACTGAGTTATTTCAAGGTATTTCAATTCAGCAAACCAAGTCATTCAAATATGTCTTCGTTGGTCTGATTTGGCATTATTTCTTCTCTTGATTACATTTTCTTCTCTCTTGTCATCTTAATCTGAGTTGTGTATCGAAATGCAATGATTGAAGCTTCATACGTGTAAGGTTGGTTTGTGTGTCACTAACGTCGGATGACAGTTGTATGGTCCATCTCTGTCTAAGGTTCTCCACTTCTTTACTAAAGTCAAAGTTTCTTTTTCCTTGGAAGGTGGTCCATCACGCCGCTTCAAAAAGGAACGCTCAAAACACTTTGTTATCCCTTATTAAATGTGAAATGTTTTCCTTTTAAGCTATAAGAATTTATTAGACTCGTTTATAAAACTTTTGCTCGTCCTCAATGTTGCGTGTCGGACTTTAATTGAAGAAGATGAACTTTTCTTCTTCTCTAGAATTCAATTTACTTTCACCGAAAATTTATTTTGTGCCTTTATTTATTATCTACTTATATTTTTCTCTTGTCATTCAAGTAATATGTTGTTCTGCGTCAGACACGAGTAATTCTATAGCTCACAGTTTCAATGTCCTTTCTAAACACATTAATTCCATTAACTTTTTTCTGTATTAACCGCCAAATCAACGACAGTGCAAGTTTTCTCTGAGCAATTTTCGGTCTCACTCTAAAAATATAAAAGATGACCTGTTTAGTTTCTTAGTCGTTAATTTGCCGATGTCCTCTGCGTTGTCACCTTGGTTCTTTTAAACAGAAATCTTTCCTTGTTTTCAGCCTGAAAACAGTCCTACTATTTTTAATATTTCCTGCAGATGGCGAGTTTCAAATATTATGAACAATTTTTTTACACCTCTGCTGCTTTACAGCATCTTTTTTTATCCCTTACATCCCATCGAATTCGCCTTTTGTTTGCTTTGCGGCGCTTATAATAGCGAATGAAAAATTAAAAAAGAATCTAGTTTAAAACTTGAATTGGAATACCTATGTCTATTTTAAGACAGTTTTTGTTCTGGGTTTTGCAGGGATGAACGGGCATTGTTGGACGAGGATTTTTCTCCATTGCTGCACTTGAATGAATGTCATTCATAATATTTTAACGCTTGCCTATATTTTCTGCAATTGTTAATTCTCATTTTATCCATTGCTTGTCACCGCTGAAAATGGTAGAACAATCATCCATGATTGGACCCGCTGTAGTATGCAGAAAGGTGTATAATAAAGACTTCCATTAATATGAGAGAATAGTTTGTGTTTAACAAGTATTTTTTCGTGAACAATATTTCATTATTGATGATTCCGAAACCCATCTTTTGACTGAGTTCTCTTCGGATTTTCTAAAATTCCTATAATTCTCCTAAGTGATTTCATTTTACTTGAAGAAAATAATATACATTTTTGGGATACATTCGTGTCATGGTTATGCTTGCCCAGTGCTTATGCTTGGATACGTTGGCTTCCCAATCGCTGAATGAGCAATTCTTCACTGGCCTCGATAACTTCCTCTCTAAACATTCAGTGCGTACTAAATGACAAAAACGTTTATTTTATGACTAAATTTCAATGTTCCTAATAGAAATGTAGGTACTGGAAATGTAAGTTACTGGAAGTACAAAAAACATCCATACAGGCCATAAGTGAAATTTATTTTACATTTGTTTCATAATTGGTAAAACCTGTTGCAGATTTTTTCGAAAGCCCGTCAATAACTTGGAAAATAAATTTGGAACTAATTTTCTTGGAATTAATTCAAAATATAATGCAAAGTCCTCTCCGCTTTTTTTATAAATGAATTTTCTGTGGTTCCATTGGTTTTAGGGAAAGCCTACTCCAAGTCAACTTTTATTTTGAAGAGAGGATGCCAGAAAAACAAATTCATCATATGCCTTGCTCCTTATTAGCTGTTGCTCGAAAATCTTCATCGCCAATGTGAACCAATGTAGTAGTAGATGATATACAATTCGTCATTTTTAAATGTAAACGTTTTATAATGATTCGAGGAAAATTGGCTTGTTTACTGATTGCTAAGCGTATGCCAACACTCAGGTAATTTGGTGTTAGAGACAAACTACTGGGGAAGAATAGGTATGTAATTACTTAACACAAGTTTCAGGCTTGCTGTCCGTCTTGTCTGTCTGCAGAAATTCGCGCATCCCAGGGCCTGTGGAATTTTTTGTAGGCTTTTCGTTCGGTGTTTTGGCCAAAAGTAGGTATGGACGTCGAGTTGAATCACGCTGGTAGATATGCATTTTTTCAGAATCACTGTTGTCAATTCATCAACCTCCCTTCACGTTATAGCGGCGCATAACTTATGTAAAACCCTTCAAATCATGCCCTCCTACAGTTTTGACATTTTCACCGTCGTTTGATAGTTTTAGTAAGGTGTAAAATCCGAAAATTAACAGTAAAATTTAAAACTCTAATACCGACATTTCGGTCAACGAAGTTGACCTTCAACGGGGACTGTTGTATGAAAGACTTTAAACGGAAGAGATCAATGCATAAGCAATGTTCGCAGTCATATCATTTTACCTGACAATTCTTCTGTCTCAATATGTTAAATTGAGTATGGAATGATGGGCTGAGTATGAAATATTGCCATCCTGCAGAATTCATACCTTCATCAAATTCATGCAGTATCAAAACCCATCTATGAGTTGAAAAGATTCAAAATAATCGATGGTATATTTCATGTTTAGAGAAGTAACTTTTTGTCAGTGGTTCCCATAAATTGCAAAAAAATTCAACTGCAATGCATTTCTAATAAATTTTACTTTTGTAAAGGACGTATAATTAAAGTTTCGCATTATTGGTCTTAAAGCCTTGCTCATCGCTTGATGGAAGAATTTCTTCAAACAATAAGGTAATCTGCAACGCATTATGTAAGTAATAAGTTTGGACTCCACTTCATGGGTATTTTGAATACCCATTTTTTTCTTTTGAACAATCGTACTCTTCCACAAAATAAATTTTGAGACACTGATAATCTTCCTACTGGAGAAAAACTTGGAATATTTGAAATATAGAGCTAGCAATTATAGCAAAGGTATCATATTTACGTTAGCAACCTGCCTTACATGGAAATTACTTTAATATTGGAATATAGCTGTAAGAGCGTGAGTTTCATATCATATTAATTGAATTGGATGAATAAAATTTAAATGCTTCCAGGAAACCTTCTCCTCTTTGGAGTTATATCTTTGCTTGGAACCTGATGTTGTACTTACGCATTCAAGGAAATTTCATCATCATCATCATCTGGTGTTATCTCCCTTTCGTAGGTTGTCTTTCGTGGATCTCCATATTGTTCTTATGCTAGATTTTTGATGATATAGATAGTCTCTCGTTTTGGCCCAAGGAAATTTACTTACATCCAATTAAGTCAAAACTTGAAGCATTAATATAGTGGAAGGACGTCATATTTGTTAAAAAAATACACGCTGTGACTTCCAGAAATTTACTGTCAAGGCGACCAGTTTCAGTTCACCAGCCATTAGGGAAATGAGATTGTATATTGAAATTTAGAACACCGATGGGCTAAGTTAAATCAGATGGATGTACCATTGGAAAATAGAGAAGAGTTGAAGGTTTCGAAATCTGATGCTGGAGTTGGATACTGAAGATGAAATGGGCAGATAAAGTCTGTGAGAATGGAAGAAGAATAGGAAAGGCCCCACGGGGAAGGCCTAGGGGCAGATACTCAGGTCAAGTAAAGAGGGGTGTGAGACGGAAGCGCTATCAGGGTGTACAGGGGAGTTAGCATTCATTGGAGGGGGAAGAATGGATTACTCCTGTCAACCAGTCTTCGGATTAAATTACTTACGATAATGGGTTATATTTTTTTGTGTGGTGTGAACGTTAATAACAATCGTTTCATACTGCCGTGATTATGAATTATGCATGGGGAAAGGATTCCTTACATCGCTTTTTTTATTACAGCCTATTTACGTCTTGTTTTGGTGTCGCCTTAGAATGCGGGTTTAGAATTATTCACTCGGGTGTCAGTACCTATACTACTATGCCGTCGTACATAAAAAAGAAAAATCGTTCGAAGACAAAAGAGAGATTACATTTCGAAAGATGCGCCTCGTTGTCGTACTTTTGGTCCCACTTGTATGGCTGAGTGTGGTCCGAGGAGCGGGAATAAATCTGGCTGTAAATTTGGCCTTCGCTCTGATTCCTCGAAGATTAGTGTTTATGCGTTACAGAATATCTCAGAGCTCATCAAATCATCGTTCGACTTCACCCTTTGGGAATCGAATCGGCAGGTAAAAATAAAAACAGAATTTTGGCGATATTTTCAATTTTTATTCCTACCACTGTCCATTTTATAACAAGGGAGCAGTTTTCGGCGTGGTCGCGTGCACTCCTGCCGCCATCTTTCGGAAAACTTTTGTACTAGGAGTCTGCTTCTTTTCCTCCCCACTCCCCCTTCATTCGTAAACACAGTCACTCCACTCAAATAGGGAGGCTTACCCATTGGCTCAGTCCTAGGAACATAAATCAAATAAAAAAAGTAGAGCTTTTCGGCATGAGTCGTCCTCCCTCTCTCTTTCCCCCCAACCCCTAAAATTGTCCCGAGGGGATGGTTCGGACAGATGCTTGAGTGTGCCCATGTGGCACCGTGGATAACACGCCTACTCCCGACACAGGACGCGAAATGAGGCTCGAAGAGAAAAACGCGAGGTCTCATTACAAAAAAATTACGCGAAGTATTACGGGGAGGCCAATGCGGCCCATGTGTCGTTCCTACTATTCTCGGCAGTGAAACAAGGTCGCCGCACGCTTAAATGTTTTTTTTCCCAAGCGTGACTCTCAGGAGAACGAAAATGAGAGCATAGTCCTCAAGCTTTAGTCTGGATGTTTGTGCTCATGTCATTCTTTTTTAATTTATCCCTCCCTTCATGAGGGAGTATTTAATGAAACACGGGCATCTATCATTATGCTTTTACCTGTTTAAAAGTACGCATGAGAGAGAAGTAAAAAATTGCTTTGACGGGTAAACATTTTAAAATCAGTCACCATAATGCCACTTTGACGACATTTTGAGGTGAATCAGATGTATTCACCGCATCTCATGATTTTAATATTTCTTTCATCGGCACTTACTTAAATTTTGATCATCTGATAAATATTTCCATGATAATCAAATAAGTTTCTTACAAAAGTGTAGTAATATCATCGGAATATTTTTCTCGGGTTGACATTATTTTATTTCAATTATAGGGACATGTAAAATTAGCAACGACCAAAAAATGGCTTCGGAAAATAATGGCGTTAAGTCCTCGTATTATAATTCTTGCACTCGTCGTTTGTTTATTGTCTTTGATAAGCTAATATAACGAGGAATTTTTGTCGTCACGTTTACTCTAATGGTCTTTATTTTGAGCATTTAAAATATGATTTCGGTATGGTAACAAGATGGTAAGCATTTGTTTGATGAAATTGGGAGTCAAGAATTCAAATATGGCTTGTACTTCGGAACATCCCCAACCAAACTCGAGCCGTGTGTATATTTGAACATCACAACTTTCTGAGAAACCGAGGCGGAAAAGAGTAGAACCTTGCGTACTAAATGTGTGGTTTTCTCACTCTACACCGTAGGCATTGGGTGCAAGGTGAACTCAATCCTCGTGTAGCAACCTATTCTTCTTGTTGAAGGCTGTAGTTTTTAATAAAACAAAATAGAGTATGGGATTCAAAAAAGGAATATACAGTATAATCGTGGACCAAAAAATGTGGTACAAGTTATGACGAATTCCTAGTTTTTCCTTATCAAGATAACTTTGCATAGTTCAAGTGGAAATAAGACTAAAATGTGTTGGGCTAGGAAAAAATAAATTATACATTCCGTTAAAAATCTGTCACATTGGTTATCATAAGTACAGTGTACCAAAAAAATTTTGTAGCTTGACATTATATATGTAATATATATAAGTATATACACATACACATTTATAACAACTCTTCATCTCACAAGTATATATGAGTGGTTAGCAGATAATGGAAGAGTTAATGTTGACTGAAATTCAGAACCTCATCTATGGAGGAAATGCAATTAAATTTGGGTTGCCTTAATTTTCGTATATCTGCTGTGACAACCAGATCCTACATTTTATTATTCAATGCTGAAATTTAAAATACACGTGATACTTAATGAGGAATGACTTCTTTCTAGGAAACCAAAATTCCCAATGTCGATGCAAATATTTTTATGGTAGTGTTACAAGGCAAGTATTTTTCTTTAATTTCCTTTGATCATCGAATAGCACAGGAGTGCAAAGCCAACTATTATGGTTGAATATATCAGCTAGTGGAGATAAAATAGAAATGACCAAACTTTGCCACAGACACACAGCCACCAGCAACATTCGAAGTGCTATTCGCGGGTATCCTTACCCGCTAAGCCAAAATGTAATAAGATATATAATTCACCATATGTTTTAAGGGTGTATGTACTAAAATTGTAAATTAACGTAAATGAAATCACCTGATCATCAAATTTGCGAGGGCAAAAGGAAATTGGAAGAAATTTCTTGGACAAAGGACATGATTCGCTATTGAAGCCAATATTTTAAAAGTCTTGTCTTCATATTATTTGGCACTGTACCATATGACAGTTTACTCTTTCAAGCTTCCTGATGTCCAAACTAGCGCTATTTACCGTTTGCAGTATCTTCTCAGATGACTCTCTCGCTGGACCTATTCCGCTAATTACTTATCTCTTGCTTCTTTCATCTGCGATGAACCTGCTGCTTAAATAGCAATATTTCCACACTTTTTAAGTATGTCCTTTCCAAGTTTTATTCGAAATTCTGGTCTTATTATTAGTAATTTATTTCTTCTGCAAAGACCTTTTCTATACGCAACTTGTTATATTCGTTATTACTTGTTCGTTATTTATATACTATATTATATTGCTTGAAGTTTGGTGAAGTACAACAATCTAGTATGGGCAGCAAAATCTCTGCTCTCCATGCAAGAACTTTTTTAACACGATAAGAATGGAGGTCATTGTCCCTGGTGAGGCAATTTTCAAGGTCTGAATGTGGACTCATGCGTTATTTTCCAAGTAATTACAATCGAGGGAAAAATAAATCGGATAACTGAGCAAGCTAGCTGCGTGCATTGATGGAGAAATAGCTTTAGTTATAAGCGATCGGCAGTAATATAGGGAGAAGGGGGAACAAAATTGTTCCGAATTTTACAGTTGACGGTCTCGACACAGAAATGATTGAAAATAGCTCTGGGAAAATTTATTTGGCTCGAAATTTTAAATACGCCTTCGATGAAAGGTTTCGATGATTTCCCCACGGTCAATGGAAATGACCCATTCACGTCCATGCAAAATGAGTACACTAAAACAAAAACTGTAATTGTCTTCCCATGGAAAAAAATGTCCACTACGAATCGTAATTCTCGGGAATTTGTATTCACGAGAGTGACACCAATTTATGTCACTTAAAATTTCCTCCGTTGAATAACAATTGCCAGAGTTCAAATAATTTTGATTTGTGCGTGAAATGGTCGTCGAACTTTTTATGTAGCAGTTGATGGTGGAAAATTAAGTTAAGGTGCATTCCATGAATGCATTACGGAATCATCAAGTTCACCGTGGAAATAAACGGTAAAAAAATGCGATCCCATCCACACCATGCCGGGAATCAGATTATAGCATCAAGCAGCGAGTTGGGTCCGTCCAAAGTGTTGGCATAATGTTTTTCTCGATTCATTTTTAGGGTCCAAAGCACTAAGCAAATCGATTCGCACCGACAGTCATAAACTCACCCCATAATCATTCGACACAAATATACAGCCTTTCCGTGACCGCTGTAAAAAAAACTGGTTATCCCCTCGTCCTAACCATTTTCCGCCAGATATTTCTCCTTCAAATTTATAATTTATCTCGCTTACCCCGCGAGCTTTTCCGCGAACTGTTATGTATTTTTTTCTCTTCAGCTAGATGCAGGACCGAAAAAATTTTCCTCTCTCTCCATCCGCGACTATTGGCAGGCGTGATTCGAATATCTGCACGCGTTCGTGAGATCTATTTCGCCATATAGGTATATTAGTAATGCATTTCTATCGATCATTGTGTTAGACGAAAGTCAGCGTAAGGAGTTAATTAATTTGATTTTATGGCTTTGCTAGATGCATTGTGTCCAATGTGTGGCTTTGGTTTTGCGCTTACTTGGGCCCAATTTACATCAAATATCAGTTGAAATGTGTTTCTATGTATGTGTGTGTGTGTGTGTTTAAGAGTTGAACTCGAGTTGAAGAGTTGAGTTCAAAGACTTGAAACAGTTATATTTTCACGCTTGTGTTTTCTTCAAATACATAAATAATATTGATATGTGTATGCTTTTGTGTGTGTATATATATATATATGGTGTGTGTGTGTGTGTTATATATATGTGTATATATATATATGTATATATATATATATATATCATCATCATCATCAGTATTTCAATCCTAAGAT
>LYUA01001115.1:306488-317102 GCA_002093875.1 Calopteryx splendens | reverse complement strand
TATTCAAAATGCCATGTTTATTTCAAGGCTTCATTACTATATATGTTTCTGTTCCTCATTCTGTTCCCACACTGATTTACAATTTTCCAAACCCTGCATAAGGATCCCTTCCTCTTATCCCTCCTTATATTTTAAATTCCACTCACCCATATAAACTCTATAACTTCTCACTTTTCCGAGGACCTCATAACTTGGCTGCCTTTCTCGAGGATCTGGCTCTTTTCCCGCCCTCAACCCTCGTCCGCCTTCTTATTCCCCCTCTTCCTCATGTTTTCCTGCCAACACCCATCCTCTTCAACGCCCCTAACGTTCAATCCCTATTTTTTGGTAACTACTTACCCAATCCCTTGCATTCCCCTAACTATTACCCTTTCTTTCTTTCCGATCGCATCACTCTCTTCCTCTTTTTATCCTCGCCATTCCCCCTCGTTAAGCCCTTGCACCATTTAAACCCATAAAAAATCCATATAGGGCGTAGTTTAATATGTCTGCAGTAAAAAAATTCAAGTAATCCGTCATGCAGTTACTTAATGCCAGCCTCCGAAAAATTGACTAAAATATTGGATTAAATTTTGTATTATCAGGTTTTTAATTATAAGAACATACTGTAATCTTGAATCATTCAACGTTATCGACAGAGTACTCTGTATAGGAAAGTGAGTATTTGAGTATATCATTACCTGTGGAAAGTTTCTATTGCTTCCCCTTATTTTACCTAGCTTTATCTAAAATCATTAACTGAAATTTAGGGTAAATGGATGATTGGTCAGCTTATGTTACCAGTCGTTTGAAACATTTAAAATAAATAATGTTTCTCTGGGGGGGATGGTTTCATCCTACCCACATTATTGGTTGAAAGCAAAACTTGGGCATACCAGGATAAGAATTAATGTTGACTACATGCCGTGAATATAGAGTACTATTTGAGAGATGGTGATAAAAATAGAAGAGATAGGGTGTGGTATTAGTGGGTCATGAAATAATGTGATTTGAACTCAAGGCGGCAGACAAGTGCGAAAGACGTATGCTACGCTGGATGTTCCATGTTTAAAGACTATGAATGAGCGTCGAAACGCCTTGAAAAAGAGATAGAACGGGATTAACTGAGTGTATTCGGTCGAAGTCAAGACATGGAACTCGAAGTTTCAGGAGTAGATGAGTTGGCATAAAAATGTAGGAATGCGACATAGTCGAAATAACTATTCATGGATCGGGCTATATGGTATAAATTGTTAAATGAGAGTAAGCTTCTTCCTTAACTTAAAATAAGGCATATTTGGCTGTGCCTTCCCCTAAAGACAACGTCATGAAAGGGTTTTACGTTATGTACTCATACATGGTAAAACCGTAATTTCATGTGACATGAAATGCAATGGATATTGGATCTCCACCCGAATGCATTAATGGAAACATTAGCTATCGATCCCTAGTGTATAGTTCCCGTGATGAATCACAGAGCATGTCTCACCTCCGTTTGGAAGTAATTATAAATTGAGTGTTTCCTGAAAGTAGGTACCTATCTAAAATAAGACAAATATCAGCCACATATACCACTGCAGTTGGATAAAAATAAAATCATTTTTTTACGAAAGTGTTCATTTTATACGGAATTCCTTTGTTTTTATTTATGCTGTGGACCCCTTCATTATTCCTTGTACAAATAGTCTCGGTCCTCTTTCAATCTATTTATCCTCTCGGGGGTTCTCTGAAGCGTTTTCCTTCGTGAAGAACTCGGCTTTCTAATAATCCTCCTATGAGAAGCTATTAGCATTTCCTCGGCTCTTATACTTATACTTGAGATCGACTTTTCAGAATTCTTCTTATGTCCTTGACAAAAAACGATCCTTTAATGCAGCGTCTTTTAAGGAACGTGGTCAATTAATGCCTGCACTTTGCTTTGCCACTTCAATCTTACCGAACTACAGCTGTCTTCCAATGAATGAGAAATATAAAGATAGCTCAATATCTTGCTTCGTCTGTGGTCATCCTACTTCGATGATTGAACATCTGGCCTGTCATTAAAATGTTTCTTTTTTAGCTAAAAACATAAACCCGCGGAGTGTTGTGAATAACTGTGAGCACTGCAAAATGCATAATTTCCATGATCATATACAGAAAATCAAATGTCTTCTACTTATATCCTCCTTCAGCTGTTTTACCAGTGAGAATAGGCATTAATTACTTCCAAATATACTTTTTATGCATATCTTGAAGGGTGGATTTTCTTCTAACTCCGCATTTGGATAAATAAAACTAATGCAAGAACCATATTGCATAAGTGCTTGATATTTTCACGCGTCACTTTGTGTAATTTGAACAATGTGCACACTGAAAGAAACAATTTTTAATATTCTCAGAATAATTTTATAATAGAACCAATGTTACGACCACTTTAGGTGTCATTTCAAGTTCGACATTTAGTGATCGAAACCATGGTAACAAAATGAAATAATTTTGTGGATCGTAAAAACAGTTTCATTCCTTGTGCATCGTATTTTATAAGGTCAACTTTTCACACAGTAATGAAGAGGATATAGAAATATCTCGAAATCTTGCGGAATAGTAGGGTGCTTCAACGCAATTTAATTGTTCTAAGGAAAGGTACTCGCATTAATGCAGTCAGTGCATGGTGGATTTCGATCGTTTCCGTCGAAGCACTTTAGTTTATGGTACCAATATCACATGGTTATGGTTATAACATATTTATGTTATCACATATGGTGATGGTTATCACATGTTTTACCCTGACGATAGAATTCTGAGGATAGTGAATTTGTTACGGAGTAGATAGGTTTACACATCGAATAAATAGTCCTATTCCTTAGTTTTCATATTATTGATTGTTAACAGTAGCTCAATATTCTTCCCATTCCATTTCTCACTGCCTCACACTATTGTGTCCTTGAAAGGTACTGCCCACATGACTCCTAACGCTTGTTAATTATCCACTCTGGAGCTGGAGACATCTGCACTATTCTGAATAAATCCACAATATGCGGAATATGGGAGGGAAAGTTGATGAGAAACTGGCGTTGACATGCTGAAGTCCATTCTAAACACAAGACGGTCGAACAAAGTAGAAAGGAAGCAAACGGCTTAACTTATCATAGAGGACGTTGAACTGTACCCTGTTAGTGTTCTTCACACATTTTGGAACGGGAATACACCCAGTTAAGTCATTTTTCCAGCACAATCCACGCTGCGCCAATTCTTTTATATTTGTTTTGAGAAATATGGATAACGGTCTTTAAGCTATTCGATGATGTGCGAGGAGCATAAATGAAATCCGTCTGGAACATATTGACATTTTCCATCCTCATTCGCGTCTTCTAAAGTGTATTTTTGGAATGATTTGAAGTGTGACTACAATAAAGAATAATTGGTCGAATCTCTTACCTTGCGCACCCCTTGCGTGGGCACGCTGGTCCAATCTCAACTCCTCTCAAACTTAAACTACCCCCACCACTCTCTCTCTCCCTTTTACCCCTTTCTCTCTTAGTGCTCCTTCGCCCTCCCTTCCTTCCTTCCACCTCTCCCACCCCCATTTTATACAGTTCCCCATTCATTTTCGACGAAAGAGGGAGGGAACGGCGCGGGAGGTGGGGTGGGGCGCCGGGTGTTGAAGACGGGGGAAAAGGGATGAAAATTGCGGCTGGCTGACTCCGACCGTCGCGGAGGGGCCGGTTAACTTCTTACTGAGCGGGGAACACGGTTATTTCTTTTGAATGGAGGGAACCAGCGTTTCTTCCTCCTCACTTTCTTCATATCGTCCTCATTTTATTTTGCCTCATAACCCCTTCTACTTGTCTCTCCGAAATTTATGTCCATCCCATTCCCTTCTCAGAAAAATAATCTTCTCGGGGCCCACGCAAATGAATGGTAAATATGCGGTCTGCCGTCACGAGTTAATGTCAAAGAGACTGGCTAGAATTGCAGTCGTGCTTCCCAAAAGTTATCTGTCACTAAAATGAGTTCTAGTGATGAACTGCCAAGTACATGGATAAGATTTAATTCCATTTATTTGTTAGCATACAGGCCTAAAAATTGACTTGATGTTAACGTTAAGGTTTACGAGAGGTTATTTTCATCTATTTTGTGATTTACTCATAGAGAAGTTTTACGAATTCGCTTTGGTAAAAATAGGCTGAAGATGAGATATCTTATTCCGTTCCTGCTATTTTAAAAGAGATTATTATCGAGTATTCGGTGTTTGAGGGTTCTATAGTGAATGCGAATAACTTTTGAAAATTGCTATAGAGTACTGCTGGAGTCCAAAGAAACAACTTTCTCGAGAAAGGTTTATGCCTTAAAACACAGCGTATAGCGAACCATATTCACCAACCCTGGGGTTCATTTGAAAGGAGAAAAGAAAGGTCTCTTCGTGCAAGGTTCCCCTTAACGCGAAATCATGGATTCAGGGTGTGTGGGCATGAACCTTAACCTTTCCAGCCCTTGATCATCCAGACAAATCTGGCGCGCAATGAAGGTAACAAGGCTTGGGGTAATGACGAGTTTGTCCCAGTGTTGCATTCAGGTTTCAACCCGTAACCTTCCAAGCCGCAGGCATGGAAGAGATTTACTCATTATTTCAACATGCCTTATTACATGGTATTAATGCTACCGTCCTCGTATGATCTATGTTATATATTAACGCATTGAATGAAATATGGACAAAAAGTAGTAGTTAGCCCGCCAGGAGAAGAATAAATGTAACAAAAGAAGCGTCTAAGGAATGGTAAAGTGATCATGAGAGTTTATGATCAGATCCACCTATCAATAAACGATTATTTAGGACCTTAATGTGGAGCGTATCATCATACGGTTCGGAATCTTGGTCTTAAAAGAAAGAGAGTTAGCGAAAGTTGCCGAATTTTGTGCTGAGTGCGAGGGGAATAGGTAATAGTAAAAAAATAAGCTGAATGGATACAAGAGCTAATTAAATGTTACGCTGATGGGATGAAGCGAGAAAATTGCTTGAAATCTGAAGATGGTAGAAAAAATGGATGGAGGAGATAGCGAAATGCAGCGGGTATGCCGTCACAGAAGGGAGGACGTTACGCAGCCGTGGAAGATGGTGGAGGGAAAGGGTATTTTGGGAGCCATAAAAATGGTAGAAATTATGAGGTAATGAGAAAGGAGTAGTGTGGGATAGAAGTTGTTTTTATATCGTTTCCGAAGTGTTTTTGAATTGTTCCTGCAGTCCTGCAGTATCTATATCATCTTTCAGAAATAGTATGAAACCTACACCTAAAAGTAACCCCTAAAAATGATGGAAAGAATTGGGCTAAATGCACTTACAATTTTTTTTACGGAATACTTTTTTTTTAATATTTTTCCAGCATCGCTTCTGAATGAATTTGAACTCGGCAAATGTCGTCCCTCCATGCTCGCCTTTTCTCCGATTTCACTTTTGGATATCCTTCTATTCCCTTCCCGTCCCCGCCACCCTCAAATCTCCTCCCTCGTCTCCTCTTTGTTCTCCCTCCCCCTATCCCGCAACGAAAGCGCAGTAAATTCACATCCACCGTGCCGCGAATATTCCTCCCGCGAAATGAGTTCCCCTTATTCCTTGCCTTTACTTAAAAACGTACTTCGTCCGCAAACTTTTCCCTCTTTCCCTACCAACTTCTCTACGCTCTTATGCATACTGAGACGGATGTATTGTTCCATTTTACCCTGCATCCCTCTATGTGGCGTGCCTTATCCTAAAAAAATAAAGTACCTGCATGCTATCTGTAGAAGAGATTTTTTTAGGTGGACTGGATTTCAGTGCTGTCACTGCATCATGCAAAATGTAAAACAAATCTGGGAGCTCCTTCGTATCCACCTTAGGAATTGAGGCCGAGATTTAGGGGTAGGTTACTTTGAAAAAGTTAAATAAAATAAATCATATATGTAAATAGGATTTGAAAATTAATAAGTTTAATGATTCCCACGAAGAGGTCCTGGGCCAAAAACTGACATATCCTAGTTTGTCAGTGATTCGGTGATCCCTAATAGAATACGTTTTTATGTTGTATGTACATGGCTCAAGATAGTAATGTACAATTCAAATTGAATTAAAACATTTTGGGAAGACTCAAGGGGGGTTTTTGTCTAATTCTAATAGAGTTGGTACCCCGGACCATTTTCATGACCGTTTTTTTACGGAAACCGCGATCTTTGATTTCTTATTATATTACCTATCATATCATAATCATTACAGTAATCAACCCGCAGGTCGGTTTGGTAGGTGAGGGTAGAGCTTACCCGATATTAAGCCCAACGGCGTGTGAAATTCACACACTAGGGTAAGGTGGCACCAGTTCCTTTCCCTGAACCGCCTGTGATTTCCCAGGTTGACCTGATACCTGAAAAATGGTGCACAGCTTGGGTGAAGCTGAGGGTGCCCAGAGGTTTCACCGCGGGCCCTCCGGTTAGTAGCTCAGCGCTCTACCCTCTGGGCTACCGCGCCCCTCAGCTGTCATCATATGACGTGCCATAAATAAATATGGCTGTGTCAAAAATACACCACTTTAATACGATGTTTAGCCGTGTGATTTAACCGTTTTGACTGAGTCATACACCAAAATACAAGTGAGTTGTTATGGCTATAGTAAAGAAAGCTGATTAATGCATTTTGGGCGTTGGAAAATACTCTTCGAGCTAGGTATTCTGCGACACCTGTCTGTGGCCTCCTTCTTTGTTAAGATAGACTAATGATGCAATAAATTATCAGAGTGTTAAAATAGAACCCATAAAACCTGATTACCCTAACAATTTTAATAATTGCATCTCAAGGTAAACAATATTTTCGCGCAACCTTTCTCAAAAAACCATTAAATCAGTCTCAAATTGATTGAATAGCGTTGCGTTGGATGATATAGTTTATTTTGTTCTACATTTCTCATCTCGAGGCCACGATTCGCCCACCCGTCACCCACCCTAACAATAACAGCAAAGAACTCGTTCGTTTAGCATTGCGCGAATTTCGATGATATGACAAAACTTCATGAGGTGATAGAAAATCCAAAATTAAGAGTTTCTCTTTTGTTATATATTTTACTAAAACACCTTAGTTACGGAGTAATGGCAACAAGCGTTTGCACGTTTCACTAAATTCGCTGCGTGTCATTGAATGCCAATGTCTTAAAAAAGATTCTCACAGGAGGGGTATAAGTATTGAAAGTAGAGTTTTGGAAAACTTAGTATGAGTCTTGGGCATGTGAATCTTTAAACAAATTTTCCGGTGTTGGAAAATAAATACATTTATCAAAACTGTAAACAGTGTAAAGCCTATTTTTCTAGAATAACTTTTTATATGTTTTAAACATTTTTGTGGTTCTTATTTTATTAATTTTTCACCTGCTTCCCTTTTTCACCGTGATTGCTACTTTAGAATACTCTTCTAATTCTTATCTCAATTATTAGAATCATAATAAAAATGAGTCAGTGAGTCTTCTAAAAAAATGTAATATGTAATCCTCAATGAAACATGCTGTCAATTTGGCAGTTTAATCATTCTATGTTATTTGACTCCTCAGGTATTTGTCTGCGAAATACGTAATACTTAAATGCGAAGCTGAATCACCTTTTCTTGGCGAAAGAATATTTCACATTTGTGAAAAAGTCATCGAGATTATAAGACGATTTTCACGTTGAAAATAAAGAATGCAAAATACCTCTCCACCGCTTTTTTTTCTGGTATCATTTCGGTAGAAAATAGGCCTTTTCAGAGTGAGAGAGAGCGTTCTCCTTATCTTTTAACCAGGTCTAGGTTGCGCAGATTGTGCTTGGGGAGTGACCTTTCGTACGAATTTACGATTGTGATAACATCGATATTCTATCTTAATTAGACTGGTGACCTTTTCTGACTCCTACATGCGCTCTATTCGCAGAAATGTGGTTTCCTTCAATTTGAGTTTTCGTAATTCTCTCTTATCACATTTTCTGAATATCGTTTCTCTAAGATCCCAATCTTCTAGGGAAATTCTTCTCAAAATAACAGATAAATTGTCAAGCGCATAGTGTAGTTTTTATTTCGATGTGTTGTAAAGCGCCATAATTTTTTTCCTGTGATTAAGTAGTGATAGGATGTGTAAATAAATTAATCTAACAGTACATAACTCTACTGTATAATTCATTAATTCTGAGCGGATCAAACCCAAAGGCAAAAATTATCTAAAAACATTCACTTGACTCGAGTATTGCATAGTGCTCGAGCCTAAAAAGTTTATTTTTTTCACGTTGCAAAATCGTTAACTTTTGATTGCATCCGGTTCCATAAACTGTAGGAATGGGAGCCATTCCAAGGGAAGGTTGTCGCGCTGATGAATATTAATCGTGTTGATTAGCAGCGTTCTCGGTTTAATTTTATTTTTTCGACATTAACCATTCTAGGACGCCACGAATGCGTCACCTCGAGCGGCGGCATAAGGGAAAGGTATCAAAACACAAAAAAATGACATTTTCCTTACTTGCATCCCGAGTCCTTAGTTACATGTTAGTCTCATTTGCCTCCAAATTGCCTCCACCCACTTCATTCGCAGGAGACCTATTTCATTCCACGCTGTAGGCGTCCCACCTCGAGAGATTTCTGAGATAGAATTCTTTGGCGGTCGGGAGAGCGTAGGAGAAAATTAAAAGGTCCTCGACTTATCTCTTTCTCCCTTGCTCCCAGCTTTCACGCTGATTCCGCCGCCGTTCGCCGCCAGCACCTTTATCCCCCATGCACCACTCCCTCCTTGGTTTTCACCTCCTCCAGCGCATAGAATCGCATATGTTAGCGGCAATTCCGCGTTCCCTACGGGGAAGTGCTTTGCTTCCTTAAATCCGATTTAGGCCCCCTGGACTCCCCTCCTCGCATTCCCGCCACTGCCTTGAACGCATTTAACGGCCCTAGTATCCTGCCCTATCTTTTCCGAGCAGTTTCCATTAGGAGTATCTGAATGGGTAAAAAGGCTGGAAGTTCATTCACTACGACAACACACCGTGGCCTTCCTCCTGTCTTTCGATCTATAGGTCGGTCTGAAGAGAAAAAAAAACTGTAATTGAATGGATTCTTCTCTGGTTAATTTTCAACCAATTTTGCGATGAACTTCAGCGGTTCTATTGCGTTATATATCGATATAAGTAAGTAGGTCGATTGAGCTCAGATTTTATTTAAGTCGCTTGGCCTTGGTTCCTCCGTGCCACCTCGCACACTCTGTAAATTTTAGCGTTTTAGTTTATGTGCACGCATATTGAGAGCATTTTGAGATGAATTTTTAGTTTTCGTTTTTAAGTGACTAAAAAAGCGTTCAGTAATTTTTCTTAATCGTCCAGAGCCGAGCAGATGATGTTACGAACTGCACAGAATTAATAATTATCTCCGATTGAGTGCATGCATTTCATAAGAAACGACACCATATGAGACTGGTCATTCTCTTCCTCTGATGTTAAAACGGTAGCTGGAAATGAGTGACTCTTAATATTTAGATAAACGCTTAAAACGTCTGTACTTAAAGGGGCATCATTAATGTCTGAACAACTGCCCTTTAGGTTCCCAACAGGTGGGACCAAGGCATTAAGCTGAAACCTTTGGCGATCAAATGGCTCATTAAAATATGTTCAATCTGTTTCTGTAGTGCGCTCTGTATTTCCGCTTCACTTCTTCGCAAAAATGTGCCTCGTTTAATACTTATTTGAATAATGTGAATAGTTTATAGGGTAATTTATATTTAGAAGGAACAATTTTTTAACTTTCACAAAAATATCGTTAATATTTTGTAGCGTCAGCGACTAGTGAATATTTTTTAATCGCATAATTGCATTCGAGTGAAAAATTAAACATAAATATTTTTATAAAATTAAATACTTTTTTTCTAATATTCTTCTTGGTCATTGTATTTTTATGCTATTGTGTCATGCACACTGATTGCGCTGCTTTTTTGTCTTGATGTCGTAGACTAGGGACCGTAATTCTCCGCATAACATTTAAGGGTTGCCTTAAGATCGCAAATTATCTTCCTGTCAGCTTTGTAATGTTTTACATGATCATGTGTACTCAATTATTTTCTCATGTATTTGGTAGGCAATCATGGTTAGGTTGAACATTTGTGTCTATATTCACTATACTTATGCAAATATTGTTGTTCCACAAGGTCACCACCAAGCAGCAAAATCTTATGGGTAATGGCTATACCTAATATTATTTTCCATTCGTTATGTCCCTATGCAAGACGTTTCTGATGTGTTGGTATAGCAATATATTACAGCAATCAACCCGAATTTCGGTTTTCTAGGTGACTGTAGAGTTCACCCAATACTAAACCCAACGGCGTGTGAAATTCACACATCAGGATAGGGCGGACGATTCATTTCCCTGTGCCACCTGCGGTTTTCCAGGAAGATCTCGTACCCCAAGCATCACACAGATTGGATGAAGCTGAGGGAGTCCAGATGGGTCACCCGGAATCGAATCCGGGCTCTTCGGTTAGAAGCCCAGTGCTCGTCCTACCCACTGGACTACTACGCCCCCTAGATAAACATAACATGCTAGTTATATAAACTACTACTGCTACTAATTATATAAGCCATTTAATATCGGGGGCGAGGTGGCCCAGGGGTAGCACGCTCGCCTGTGGATCTAAAGGT